>OZ014439.1:21313873-21356447 GCA_963966035.1 Acleris laterana
AGCTTGCTCTTCTCCTTATCAGGCTTGAGCTCCTCGGCGGGACTTTGACGGACTCCCTGCAGCTCTCCGGCTCGGGCTTGGCGGGTTTCTTCTCCTCGTTGGGCTTGTGGCTCTGGGAGTGCTTGGAGACCTTGATCGAGACGCCCTCGAGTCCGCACTCGAACATTATGTAGCCCGTGGCGTTCTCTTTTGAGCGTCTGTCGCTCCGTTTTGGCAACACTGCAGTCATACAAATCAAGCTTTAAAAAATACCATATAATATAGTAAGTGACGACTATATCAGAGTTTTATTCATTTATATTATAGACAAGTTACTAAAGAATGCAAGCTAGTTAGTGTTTATCGTGAAAATAATGATTAGTTTTCTTTTAGGGTTATACGATGATTTACCGTGGGCTCACACGTCTTCGCGGCGGGATCAATTTTAATGAATTTGAAGGAGACTTTCGAGTGTTGGCACGGAATGCCGGTTATGGTCGCGTCCTTGAGTTGCGACGATTCATTGCGAATCCTTCTCAGCTGCCCGTGACCTTCCCTGGAAAAGGATAACAGTAAAGTAAGTGGTTTTACTTCTTAATGTCTCACCAGAAGAACCTAATGTTGTTTTCACTACTTACCAACGTTCAAAGTGATGGCGGTATCCTCGCACTGGTGCTGAGAAGTCTCGATATACACAGGGTCCCTCTTTCGGGAACTCTCTTTCTACCAGAGGACTGCGTCGAGATCAACGCTCGGGGCCCTTTATTCCGAACGTTTTCTTGCTCCCTAGCGCCCGCAACGTCGGCCGGTAGTACAACTGGACGGACTCTAACGTCTTTCGTGAACTGACGTATTTCGCTGTGATGTTTTCTACCGAAACTCCGAATAGGGACACGCAGGTCAAGTCCTGAATATTGTCCAAGGCTGAGAAAGATATCATATCTTCGACTACAGAGGATTGTATCAATATCACGTTGACTCTAGGAACCGTGACGGTCGCTTGCAGTTGATCGCAAATGGTCTCCTCGTACACGTTAGAGTGCGGTATGGTGGCCAGTTTGCATTTGTCGTCTTTGTCCTTGGCTATGTTGGATTGGTTCCTCGATTGCATGTACGGCAGCCAATGCGAGGCGTTCTGCTTTTGTTTCAGAATGTTAGATTTTTCTACTGCAGAAATGCAAAGCAACCGTAAGTGGCTGATCACAGTGATGGGGTGAATGTTACCCATATGGGAGTGAGCGACTCGACGAATTTCTGAGTACTCTCGAGGACGAGCGGTGTGAGCATGATGTCGATTTCGCCTCTCAACTTGACAGAGAGACCGCTTTTGCTGTCACTGGTGGTAGTGGCGGTGGACGTAGTGCTTTTGTCTGTTGCATTCTCCTGGTTCTCCGCGAGGTTTTGCTGCAGATCCCACATGCTTGGGGATAAGGGTGTGGTTTTAATCTGTGAGTTGAAAATGCGGCGTTAAATTAGAAAACGGCCCGTGCTGAGTCTGACTGGAGTGACCTTCTTTTTTCGCAACCAGTTTCAAAATGTGATTTTTCCCAAAGGCTTCAAATTTAGGCAGGTATTTTTGTCCCACGTAGATTAAGGAGCCGTCGTCGGCGCGTTTGAAGAGCGGTAAAGTAAAGACGTCACTGCCACTGGGAAGCGAGCATGTGCCCCAGTTGGAGCACTTGTACTGAGGTAAATTCTGCATGTAGCTGGACATGAGGAGGGGAGAGTCGACGATGGGCTTGTTGGTCTGCATGTGCAGGTTCACGAGCGTCATATCCTCCTGAGAAGAAATGCGGAAATGAACGATGTGGACGATACAGAGCCACTCTCAGAATCGGGCTGCGCGCCTGTGCTCAAATTGCTCATCGTGTCTGGGCCTTCTACCACCTCAGATCTCGGCATAGAATTCGTCCATTTTTCATTTGTTATGTCGTTGATACCGAACGAGCTTTTGTCTTTGTGGTTGCTATGTCGACTTCCGAACGAGTGTTTGAGGCTCGACGATCGACTCGGGAACATGTCTTCGTCGGCGGAGAAGAAAGCTTCTGAATGATTTTCGCTGGTGATGGACATAGTTCTCTGCACTTCCAACGGCAGCGCCTCCTCCTGCGGCGCGGGGTGCGAGTTGAGCGAGTAGTGCGACTCCGACACGGCCACGCTTCTTACCGGGACCTTCGGGACGACGAAGGATTCTACGTCAGTCTGCGCAGGTATTTTTTTGTTCAGATTGGTGTTCTCTTTGACCGTGCAGTTCAGCGCTAATTTTGAGTCGGATACGCTGCTTTCCATCTGAGGGACACTGAGTATGCTCTTGTGAAGCTTGGAGTCGCTATCTATCTTGGCTCCCTGGAGCTGGGAAGACGAGTCGACGAGGCGCGCGTAGGGCACATCGCTTTTGTTGCTTGCGCCCAAGACGTTGCCACTGCCCTTGCCGACGCTGGTGTAGGAGAAGCGGCGCGTGAGGCTGCGGCGCTCCGCGCCCTGCGGGGAGCGCGACAGCGAGGGGGGCAGGGGAGACGGCAGCAGCGTGGGCGTGTTGGCAGGCTGCAGACAGACATTGAGTCCGCTGTAAGGCGGCGTGTGGAACACCAGTTGTCCCGGGTGTAGCAAGCTTTGCCCGTACCCGTACTCGCCCGACACCTCGATCACGTTGAACATCGCTACGTTTATCCCCTCTACCAAATCCGAGGGGTTCGGCTTTAGGAAATTACCTCCATTCCTGTTGGAGCCGAAGAAAGCGCACCCGCCTATACACCCGCATTGCGCGTTTTTTCCTTCATTCGGCCACATGAACCACAGTCGCTTGCTCTTGTCGTCGTGCAGCTTCAAGAACTTCTGCTGCACCTGATGCAGGTTCCTGGGGCTCTGCGGCAGAGAAGACGCAGCCTCAATCAGGACTGGGCCTAGAGAGACGGAGCCAACGCCGACCCAGTTTTCACTTTCTGGCAGTTTACTCTGGCTACTGTTACTTCCGTTTGATTGGTGATGAGTGTTGCTTTGCATGTTCGTCTGGGTGAAGAGCGCTAGCTTTATATTCGGTAAGAGACCAGTCAGGCCGGCCCCAAACCCGGATCCGTGTAAATTGCAATAACTCAGTCTTACGGGCGAGATCCACGTCTGAAGTGTTGTGTTAGCATCTGCGATGTAGATATCGATCAAGTCTACGGCGACGCGTATCATCTTATACTTTATTTCGTTTGGGGTCGGGCAGCGGTACTTTAAAATCAAGTCCGTTTCGGGGCATATCGCATTGTTCAGACCGTGGTGACAAAACTGCAATGAATTAGGTGGGGTCAATTCGTTTTCGCTGTCGCATAAAAGCAGCAAGAAAGTCTCGAGGGAAGATACGATTTGGTAGAGCTGTGGAAGAGTCAGTCGGCCCGTGAGTTGCCCTAGTTGCAGTTCCATCATCCATGCGTATTCTATCGTGTCATCATCAACGGAACGATTTGTGTCACTAAAGAATCCGTGTCCGCGCAATTGAAACGACGAGAGCATCAAATGGCCTTGGTAGAGAGCTCCAGAATTATTTGGATTAGTCCGGGATAGGTTATTCGCCGATACCAATATTGAAGGGCTGAGGAGGAGCTGGAGTTTGGTCTCCTTGAAAGTCTTATCCATTTCGAAGCCGAACCTTTCTATGAGCACAACAGGGCAGGACGGCTCGTTTTCGCTGCAGTTTTTGACTAGATGAGCTTGAATGTCGTGTATGATGATGGACACGGACACGTCGAGCGGGCGGTAGCGGCGCGGGTCGAAGGCGCACTTGCTGGAGTCGGACACGTCGTCCGCGGCGAGGTCGGCGTGCGGGTTCAGGCTGCTGCGCTCCGGCTTGGGCGTGTGCTCGCCGGCCCACGCGAACGTCTCCATGTTGGGGGACTTCTGCATGTCCGTGAGCAGCTGGTCCTCGCCGAACATGTTCTCCAACAGGTTCATAAAGCTCGTGATGATGGTGCCGTAGGCGAGGAGAATGGAAGGTCCTACTTCGAGCTCCAAGGTGACCTTGTCGGGCGCCAACGAAGCGCGGTCAAAAGAGTCGGCGTCTATAGGCCAGTTGATCTGCGGCTGCTTCCTCATGCGGGGTATTCTCATGGGAGACAACAGGATCTCCTCCTTTTCTGGGGTTGTGATGTCAGCTTGCGGTTCCGGACCCAGCGGCGGCACCGGGTGGTAGTTGTACCGCACGCTTAGTGCCACGATCGGCACCGACCAGCATTCCACCCAACCCTGAGATTTGACGCATTTTCTGCGCCATTTAGATGCTTTCAGTCGACAAGGCACCAGTTTCATATTTTTGTCGAGCGATAGCAAAAGTAACCTAGAAGTGTTCACTTCCGGCAAGTACAGGCTCATGTCAACGGCTTCTCCTTGAACCCAAATCTTCAGAGGTATCACATCTGGCAAGAAATCCACGAACGGCAGATCGAAGGACACGTCCAGCAGGTCGCCGCAGAAAGCGACGTGGTTGTTCTCCTGGTTGGTGGAGCTGCAGTCTATCCAGTTGTACTGGTTGCTTACTGTCACCACTTCGCATTCTTTTAGCAGCAGCGAGATCTTCCACGTGTAAGGAACGAAGTGTAGAATGTCTGGTCGTGATTTGGTCGACCAGTCATTGATTAGATCCTGGATGAAGTCTATGTGCGTGTAGACGAGGTGCGCCGTCGCCTTGCAGCCGGTGAGCCCCAGCTGCCAACACTGGTGGTGGTTCCAAACTAGAGGGTAATGGCACTTGACTGTGTACTCGAGAGTTTCGCTCTCTGCCAAACTTCTGTACGCCAGACTGGTCGTGGCTTCTAAATGGAGTAGTTGTCCTGTTATTTTCGTCGTGTATCCGTCTTGTAGGACGATCCACGGCAACGTGACCTCCAGGTACGATCCGGCGCCGATGTTTATATGAACAGCATTGGTTTCTTTATTCTTGGTAAATAAGATGTCTATAGTGGCCTCGTTCAGCGTCGATAACCTGATGTCGAAGGACTGCGTCTGTCTCCTGTCTCCAGGCTTCGGTTGAGGCGTCACTTCTAAATTATTGTAATTCGGCGGGAAGAAGAATTTGAACAAGTGGTCTCTTTGCCTGTCCGCCCACGGGCCGTAGCTGAAATCCGTTCCTTTGCCGCACTTGATGTCGACGCCCCATATCGGCGGCGCGGACTCCACGACGTCCCCGTTAGCTAACTGCAGCAGAACTGGCTGCTCCGGGACCAAACCCGCCTCGTCCATATAAAAATACACCTCAATATAATTGGAGCTCATAACCACGAACCCCTCCCCCATGTACCTAGGCGGTTCGTCGACCATGGCCGTGTAATTGGGACTGGGAGCCAGCATGACCTTGCAGTTCTCCGCCTTGGCCTTAACGAAGTGCATGAGATGGTCGAGGCTGGAGGCGGGTGGCTTGGTGCTGTAGAGCAGGTGGCACTCTTCGACGCTGACGGATAGAGTGGTGGGCACAAGCCGGTTGCCGAACACGACGCGGCCGGCGCACACGTCGGCCTTGATGACGGGGATGAGGTCCCGCCAGGTGCGCGCCAGCGCCGCCTCGGAGCGCACGGTGTCGTGCGCGCGGCGGCGCTTCTCGTTGGCGTGGTTCATGGCGCGCTCGCGCCCCGCGTCGTCCTGCTGCAGCCGCACCAGTGGCTCCAGCCCGAAGGTCTTCTCCAGCTCGCAGTACAGATCGCACCGGTTGTACACGTGCAGCTCGAACCCGTTCAGCATTATGGACAGCCGTGTGTCCGAGTGGGAGAGGTCTGGAATCACAACGACAAAAGCAGGTGTGATGTTGGCAATGTCTTAGCTTTACCCTGGAAGAGTGAATGAGTGTGTGAGAAACGAGGATTGGGACCGGCAGAGCGGATTTACATAAATTTTCTCAAGTTAAATAGTAGAAAATGCTCGACAATATTTAAAAGTTATTTATTTTATTGTATTCACTTTGTTATGGAGTAAAATTAGTAGATAAAAAGTAAAGTAGAGTAGTTTCAACCGATGGCACAAACGTCAAACTTCAGATAACTAAACAATAGTATCAGTGTAAGCATGACTGAACTCGACGGTATTTCATGGTCACGTCACGTACTTGACCATCAATCACTTGGACAAATAAAAACCTAAATTATCCATCGATATACCAACATACATCATAATGTCGTAAGTTTAAAGTCAGCATCAAAAGATTTAAGCTTCAAAAGATCAATAATGTCTGTTTATAATAGGAATTAAATTCGTGTGTAGACCTCATCGATGCTTTATTGTTTTAACGCTGACTGAAACACGTCGTTAACTCCTTTTCGCGCATACCCTCGGAGACGTCCTTGGGCACGTAGCTGCGCCACCAGCGGAAGATGAGGTAGCCGTCCTGCACGCGCAGCGTGTAGTCGTACGTCACGTACACGATGTCGCGGAACATGATCTTGCCGGAGAGCGCGTTCAGCGTGAACGAGCCTGAAACGACCACCAAAGAGTTACAATTAGTGGTTTGAATCAAGGAAATGGTGAGAATAAAACCAATAGTAACGATTGTGCACGTAAACTCTGTTTAAACCAGTAATAAATAATTAAATAATCGCGCAAGAATAAATGGTCGGACAAGGGATGCTTGAATAAGGGAAGATAGAGCTCTGACTAGCCGTTTTAACAATCATTCGCAAAAAACCCACTAGTCTATTTACCGTAACCTAATGCTGGTTTCACACTTAGGTAGAACAGTAGACCCCAGAGAGAGAAGGTACAACTAATGTGTGAACGCATAAATAGTACTGTGACTTATCTCTTTGAATTAGTTAGCTCTTAGAGCCCATCTAGTTCGATAAGACTACCATGCCTGCCTGCAATGCAAAAAACCTGCGACTAATTTAGGAAGGTGTAATAAGCTCTCAGCTGTTAGTCAATTTAAATCAAAAAACAAATATTTTACGTGACCGTGACCGCAATCCGGTAAGAATGACGAAATATGCATGATGTTGAGACATCGGAATGGGGAAATTAAAATTCTCCAAATCCTGGTAGGTACACTAATTACCGACAAGTTTTTGGCTTAACTTTTAATCTGCTTTTACATAGCTGTGGTGACTTGAACATAAAGCATGCAGCGCATACTGCATGTTGCAAAACTGACGCTTTCATATCTTGCGCCGCTGCTTACGATAATGTATTGTATACCCCACCGTATAAAGTCTACTTTTGAAAGACTTAAGGCGATGCCGAGTCATTACAAGTGATTTGAACTTTAACCTCCAATAGTTTTTTTTTCTGCATTAGTCAAGGCAGTTATATTCATTATGAACTAGCGCGCGGCCTCACGGCCCAAGCCACTGGACCCAGGGACTTGACATTTGGGAGGTATATTTCTAGGGATGCACTAAGTTTTTTTTTTAAATCGACCTTTAACCTCGTAATGCCCAACGTCCTAAATTTAGGACATTTCGGCTGCGCTAAGCTAAATTCAAGTATGTCTAATTTTTTCGATTTTTCTTTTTTTACGCCGTTAGATTCCTATTAATTCGGCGCATAATTCTACATCAAAAAAACCTCATATTTCCTTTTAGTTTTAGAGCTATCGTCAAAAGAAGTATTCAAGTATCTTAAATCAGACATTATTACCTATAAGATTTCAAAAAATTACATCGTACGGCCTATTAATATCGGAGATAATCGAATTTAAAGCAAAAAAAACGCTTTTTACGCTCTCCTGTAAAATTTGCCAAAATAGACTTACTTGAATTTAGCTTAATGCAGCCGATTTGTCAAGGTGACTTTTGACTTTAGTTGACCGACACAAGATTCTTTTTCGAACTAACGAAATTTTACGTGGTCCTCTTGAGGGTATCAAAAAGAAATGGGTAAAAATCAAAATAAATGTACATAAGGACGCTATTTAAATGTCACTTAAATGATGTCTAACTTACAATTTCATTACAATTGACGTATGTTTGACGTTAACCAACAGTTTCGTGACGGTGACAAAACTCTCTTTAACTGGACATTTATTTTGATTTTTACCCAAATAGGAGAAGCGGGAAACTAATTTTTCGCTCATGAAGTTGCAGGCGTGCTCTATAGAATTTAAAATCGCGAAAACTGCATCGAAATCGTTTAATAGTTTCTGATTCGCGTTAAAATTAATAAAGAGTGACACGTATTTTAAATGTGTACATAATTCAATCCTCAGACGCTAAATAGATAGTAGATGTATATGGGCAACATTTTGTAATAGATACCGGCGATTAGATAGCTAACAATCTAGATGACACATTATATATTTCAAAAGAGTGAATAGGAGTGGGTTAAAAAATAAATTAAATATTCAAGACTAACAGTTTGTAAGGTATCCGCACTTTGCAAAATCTTTGACGTTTTAAACAACCTAGTATGATTAATATCCAGATGAAATTGATGGTTTACTTTACAATCATGCCATATACTTTGCATTTATGTATCACATTTTATATATGATTTTACTGCGGAAAACTGTTATTGAAAGAATGACAATGAGTTCAAAGCACCATAGTCATTAATTATCTAATACATGATCTGTTCTAATACTTGATTTCCTGCAAAATAGAAGTTCTAATATCAAAACACGACATCTATATAGATGGATATTGATGTCTATAGTGTTATGAAAAGCTAAATAGAAAATGTAGGTAATTAAAAAAAACTTTGTACCTTTTTAAAAGCAATCGATTGCTATTAATGTGACTCATTTTATTCAAGTTTACATTATTCAATATATAATAATTTTACGTTGTCCAATTATACACTGAAGTTTTTAACATTCATTACACAGCTGCATATTGAAGGTCATACATAAACATAATAAATAGGTACTGAAGTATTATTAATCGCTAAGCATGTTATAAACATACCAGTGTTATTTTGATGCTTGTTGATTAGCATAAACAAAGAAATAAAAGCAATATGCTTGTATTAGTTTTTTTTAGTATAGAGGAAGCACCAAGAAACTAATTCTACACTATTACCTTCTGTGTTAAAATGAAGTATTTCACTTTACCATAAACAATGAACAAATAAGTCTGTTATCAAATTCTGTTTTGTGATAAAAGTAAAACAAACACCAATTTTTGTTTTTTCTCATGATGATGTTGCTGAATGAGTTAATGGATTAAAAAAAACATTAAAAATATTTATATTTTTGACGGTCTCTAACTGTTTGACTTTCTTAGACATCAAAATGAAGCTACAAACTTACTTTTGAGGCCATTTGCAACGTTAAAAGATGGCGGATGTGTAATTTGTTTTAGTTTTATTTTTTTGTGTATTTAGGTGTTCAAAGTTCTTTTCTGATAGTGATTTGTATTTTTTATGCCATTGTGTTGCACAGTGATTGAAAACTTGGACTTATTTCGCGTATCTGGCATCTTTCTTCTCGTTACAAGTGGACTCGAAGTGGTACATAGGTTAAAACTATCTTGACCTCTGTCCTACAAACTACCGAACAACGTTGCCCCCAATCTTCCCAGAGAAGATTGGATTGTATTTTATTGCTATATTGATTTATACTTATATAAACTTGACACTGGCGAAATCACTAATTCGTGGAAACGCCATAGCCCGGCGGTAGTAGCTGTTGAAGTCGCCGCGGGGCAAAAAAAAAAAAAAAAAAAAAAAAAAAAAACTTACTTTTATAACTGACTTCAAAAACAGGAGTTTCTATTTTAATGTGCTTTTATACATTCTGATTTACTTTCCATCTAGTCATAGCGACTGCCTAAACAGCCTCAGTGTTGTGTGGCCATGAACTATGTCCCGACACAACACCAACCTTGACCGGGTTTTATTTAGAAAAAAAAACTATTATATAAATCACTGTATACATGATCTGCATGAGGATCAATATGATCAATTTACGTATTGGGACCAAGTAGTTTCATTAAATTGACCAAAACAGGACTTTTCATAACGTAGGTAAATAATAGTACATTGTGTATTAAGGATGGTAAAGAAAGAATTACAAACGAGAGTCTGTTAGCTTTGTATTTCCTTTACCACCCGTGTAACATACAATGTTTTTCATCACAATTGCGAGGAAATGAAATAAAATCAGACAAAAGATCATATTTTTAACTTATTAGCGGCAGACTACATCATTGTCTGTGACTTACCACAGATAATGTCAAACGTGTTCGGAGTCCGATTCTAGTGACATATGAGATCAATAGTTTATTATGCGAGATTGTTAGGAAATAGTATTCAACTGACATTTCATCTCGAATGAAACTTCATATCGAATGGCACAAGAATTGGGGTCCTGACGTATTGTGATAGTTTGATTCCACGTATAATATTTAAAAAAAAAGCTATTACACACTTTAGTTACGTAATGGTAAAAAAAGGCCCGCGGGTATTATTTTGGATTTACGGTCGATTTTTCTAGCATGTTAGGACACTATTTACGAGCAAGTGTGATGAAAAAATAATATTATTTAGGTATTATATAAAAATCCGAACCCAAAATAGTAACTCGTCTAGACAGAAGTTGTTGACCTTTATCCTCTTAGGAGCTATTTGATGTAAACACTAGGGACATGTGTCAATAAACCAAAGAAGTATATTATTTGCAGCAAGGACCACATTGGCATCTGCGCTCAAGGGGCTAAACTAACTCCAGTTGAATATCTAGAATCCATGTAGGATTGTTATTATTATTTGAAACACTTGACACTTTTAAAATTGCATCTTGATCTAAATAAGAGAATTCTAAACCCGCGAATATAAATACCTAATATTCATTGCCTGTAGGATTAGCTTGAAATGGAATAACTACACAATGATTGTCGAATCAAAACATAACAAAGTTCCATAACTTACCAATCTTGAAATTCTCATCTTGGAAGTAGAACCTGTTGATGAGGCGGGTGAGCACGTAGCCGAGCACGCGGCTGTTGTAGTAGGTGATGTAGACGACCCACAGTACGGCCGAGGCGAGCGACACCAGGAGCAGCACGAAGTTCCGGTCCACCGTGATCTGCGTGAAGGGCTGCGTCGTGTTCCACCCTAACGGCTTCCCCGGAACCTCCGTCATGTTCTCCCTGAACACAACCCACATAACAACAATGGAAGCCTTGTGTGTCACCCTTCGTGAACATAAACAAGAGCAGAAGGCTATGCAAAACGTAATACTTACATCTTAACGGATTGTTTCACTATTGATTTGATTTACATTTTACACACGATTGTTTCGTGAGTATTTCTAGCACTGAATACATCTCTTTTTGGTGTTATTTTGATGCAAATTTCGATAAATTCTTATCAATTACTAACTCATCATTTTTACAGCCCTTTTGACAGCTGACTGACTGACATGACGTTACGCTCCGTTTTACGGCAGATGCTATTTGGAAGCTCATAATAATGTTTACGTAACACCTGGCCATAATGTGAGTTTTATCGCACGCTGCGCGCACGGTAAAACTCGCATTGTGGCCAGGTGAAGACGTAAAATTGTGTACTCATCACGGGCAGTAAAAAAGAAAGCCCTCTATCGCATATTTACAACCCTCGCCTACGGCTCGGGTCTCAAATACCTGCGATTTCGGGCTTTCTTTCTTTTACAGCCCTTGTTAAGTAATGTACTATTAATCATAATGTGCGTGAAATGCAATATTTTAAGTTGATAAGAGGCCCTATCTACTTTTAAAATCGAAGTTCGAAATTACGTTAGTTCCATCTCTTTCTCCCGTTCTAGTCTCGATTGACGAGTGACAGAGACTCGGCACCCGAAGTTTCGAATTTAGCGTGTTTCCACATAAAATACCTTATAAAAACACTTTTGAAAACGATTTCCGTTGCCTAGAAACCAACTCTATGACGGACTGAATTGGAAGAGCTTGCTTGTCCAGTGTATTCGATCAAACTAATAATAAAATAGACGTTGGTCGAAACAAGATACGTAATAATGGCCGAGGCAACACAAGAAGCTCCGGAAGCTACGGAAGGAGATGATTCGGAATTGAGGACGAAAGTTAGGTAAACTGATGAGATAATACATTATCATACTTGCAAACCATAATGTTTTAGGACCCGTTGGTCAAACAAAGCAATTCCTACCTTAGTACCTACTCATGTTTAGTCTGTCTGTCTATCTGGTTGTCTGGGACGTACCATAAAGAAATGGCATAAGTAGTCGGAAGCAGGATCTATGCTCGAAAGAGAGTTTAATTTTAACCGATCTCTGTAGTAATTGAGTCTAGATTAGGTAGTTAGGTACTTACCTACTTTTGATTATTATGTTCATTGGTTAAAATATGATAATGATTATTATTAAAAGATAAAAAATAAATATTTATTCAGTAAGTAGGCCGCACGGGCACCGTAACACGACAATCTATCAGCGTCTCACAAGCGACCATTACTGAGAAAATATCACTAAAATACACATGGTAAACATCTTAGCTTGTTGAGCAAAATGTGCAGGTTATAGAATTAACAAGGTTGTTGTTAGAGTTGTTGGTAATTCTGTAGCTCTGCCTACCCCACTCTGGGGTGAAGGCGTGACGGTATGTATGTACTTAGATATGTATGTATGTATGTGTATGTATTACTTAAGTATATAATTTTGTAACATATTATTATTACTTATGGCTGTGATTATACTTAACCTAGCATAGCATTAGACAAAACTATGAATAGGTACTTATAAAATATCACGCGTGGTAGAACAGGAAAACGAGTCAAAACTCTGAATTATCATATTACTACAGCAAATAGGTACGAAAAATACATACTTACTTGCCTACATTGCTTACATATAAAAATGACGATACAAGACAACTTTATAAAAAAGGTCTTTGTTAAATCGCTAAAAGATTGTGTGAAGATATTTTTTTTTTATTTTCTTCCCCTGAGTTCGAGCAATACCTACTCTTAGCCCCATTTAAATAACGAGGAAGTGAAAAAAACTGGACACATCCTTTTAAAATATCTTATGTTTTTTACGGGATTTCCGCAAACGTCAATAAATATGACTTATCTTTCCGATAGATATACAACTAACTCTCTCTCTTTAACTTTAACTTTCTATAATTAAAGATATAAATGCTTCTTTTGAAGTTTGACTTTTACATTAATAATGTATGGGTGCTCAACACCTTTGGCCAAGGCTGTATATTCTGTGTGTGACGCCCCTGATTGACTAGACCCCACAGGCGTCGCCAGGCTGGTAAGCCGCGCCAAGCGCGCGTCGGGAGCCGGCAGTTTCTCATCCACGTATTTATTATTTATTCTTATGACAGATGGGCGATCCCGCAGCGGCTGGACGCGATGGCGTTCGTGGGAAACGACGTACTAGCCGTGGCGCACGACATCTACATCATCTTCCTCAACATGCGCACCGGCTCGGAGGTGGTGTACGTCGCCAACGACGAGCGCAGCGGCGACGGCGTCGATGTCATCGCGGGCGAGTAACACACAGCAGTTCATAAGTAGTGTCGGGTGGTGGGCCAGATGGGCGACATTTTAATCATCTCCCTCAACCTGCACTCTGGCTCCGAGGTGGTGTACGTCGCCACCGACGAGCGGAGCGGCGACGGCGTTGACGTCGTCATTGTGGGCGAGTAACCGACAACATTTTAGTTTCCTGCCATCACTTCATTTGTTGTTTGTTGTCAGTTAGTTAGAAACTTGACTTGGCTTGGACCAAAGCTAAGGCCAACTTAAAAAAACACGAAAACCTCTCTAACCTACTTAAAATGGACCCGCGCCCCTACCCTTGTTTGATTGGAACCCCTTAAACGATAGATATTATTTAATTAATGTTTTGTCCTATCATTACAGGTCACAAGTCTAACATATTTGCTTTTGCTGAGAAAGTCAAACATCCGAGAATCTTTGTTTCTACGTATCCCGCGTTCACAAACCTTGCGGAGATTAAAGGTAATTTACCTACACATCCTACAATTCCAGTACTCCTATCCCTTTTCCTACTGTTTATATTATTTTATTCGGAAAACCAAGGCTTAACTATGTCAATTACGATATTTAACTGCATAGCTAGTTACAGGTTTTTACAGATACAATTCCTGCATTTCCTTCCTTCCTTTTCACCCTATTTCCTTATTCTATATTTTTATTATTATATAAATGTTCTTGATAGTAAAATTGCCACTACAACGCACATCCTAACCTACTGGATGGTTATACTTCTTACTACTTATTACGAAACTTCATCATGTCATTGAGAAACGGGAGGACCCCGTATTTACCATGCCACTTTGTTCGATCATTCTCCAGCGAATACAACTATCCGAAGATTAAAATTCTTTTGCATCTATTGTCGACCATTTTTTACCAGAAATGGAAGTCAATCGGTTCAAGGGCCTGTGCATGATGGAGTGCGACATGGTGGCGGGGTTCAGTGGGTTCCCCAACTACGTGGTGACGGTGTGGAGCTGGCGCACGTGCCAGCGCCTGCTATGCATCCCTACCGGCGTCGTGAGGCAGAAGCAGCTGTTCGTGTAAGTGAGAATCTGCAAGACACCCAATGTGTGACTTATGTCTTATCTATTGGCGATGTGTGGAGCTGGCGCACCGACCCAATACGCGCCTACTCTAAGTCCCCACCGGCTTCATAACTCATATCATAAAGCAGAAGCAGCTGTTTAGGTGAGAGTGCCAAATCAAGATAGTCAATGTGTTGCATTGCAGTGCGACTTTCAGATATGCCTCATGTGAACTCTTTGTGGTGGACCTCTCAGTATTTTTTCCAGGCGAAATATATTTTTCTGTGACAACTTAGTATGAATCGAAACTAAAATACTTTTAGAAAATACCATGATACGCTTGGCGCAAACGGTTGGCGCACAGGCAAATTGGAGTAGAATTGCTCGTATACTTTTTCGAAACCAACCAAGTATCCAAATGTAGATAATTTTATTATAAACTAGCGACCCACCCTCGCTTTGCTTCGGTTTCCTGTAACACCCGTACTAACAGAATTTATTATACATCCTCTTGAATCACTTTATCTATTCTAAAAAACCGCATCAAAATCAGTTGCGTAGTTTTAAAGATCTAAGCATACATAGGGACAGACAGACAGCGGCAAGCGACTTTGTTTTATACGAGTATACTATGTTGAAAATTACAAATATAATGGTATAGGGTTGGTAGGGGTTTTGTTCTTTAAAAAATATCATATTAAGGAATAAATTTTTGGTGACATCCCTCCTGGGACGCATTTTGTTTATATGCTTTATTGTTTCAAAGATACACATTTAAAAAATGGAGCATTAAGTCTTTTGTGCTCGTGCTTTTAAACTAGTCATCAGTTTTTATTCCTATTAATTTCCATTGTATGTGTCCAGGGCGAGCCGCACCAGCATGATGTTGTGCCAATGTTGGGGCGCGGGGCTGATCGTGTGGGAGGTGGCGCAGTGCTACAAGATCAACCTGATGATGCGGCGCGCCAAGGAGGAGGCCACGGGCTGGGAGCTCTCCGACCCGCCGCTCGTCGACGCCTGCTGGTCCCTCGACGGGCAGCTCTACGCCATCGACGCGAGCGCCAACCTCTACAACGTGAGTGGAGTCTGAAACTCTAGACAGGAGGGGAAAGGAAATCGCTGAAAGAGCTTTGGAAGAATTGTAGCCAGTTTAACTAAGCTTTTGGTCATACGTTGACATTGTAGACTAGACATAATTGATAGGAGGCACGCAATACCTACAATGAATAAGAAAATCGAGATCGTTTTCAGAATTAGTAGTTTTCGTTCGGTTTTTTTATGTTTTATTGTCATTCATTAAGTAAAAAAAAACAATGTCAATAATTTATTTTATTAGTTTATTATAATGTTTCATAAGTGTTCTCAACTTTCAGATAATATCAGACGGAATAAAAATGGTTCCTCACCTGGAATGGTCGGATAACTTGTCTGGCGAAAGAAAATGCAGCATGTGCGCCTTCGCGAATGGTATTCTAATTTACGGGCCTGATAAACTCCTTCGGGTGAGTTTTGATTACCATCAGCATCAGCTTGTGACAGTTCACTGCTGGACCTTAGGTTTAAGCCAATGAGCACGATCCACGTTGAGCTTGTGAAGATTGTCGCTCAAGCTACTTTTGGGAACGGGTGCCTTCAGTAAAATCTTCCTTTACTTTAGATGTTAACGTATCGATAAAGACCATCCGATCCAATATTATGCATATTATTATGCGTGTAAGAACTTAGAGCGAATACAGGAGGGACGTCCGATCTCACCGACCTGCCAAAGCGGAAGAGAATGGGAGTTTCCTTCCAAGCCAGAGCCCGGAAGTAGGAAGCTCGGTGGGAGCGAGTGTTGCTAGCTTTACTAAGCATATTATCTTGAATACGGAACCCTCGGTGCGCGATTCCGACTCGCACTTGCCGTTTTTTTTGCTTCTTTAACTATTTATTTTGTTTATGTACCTAATAATATGACAGAATCTACGCAGGTCTATTTTTGATATTTTATATTTTTGTATTGCTACAACATAACAATAAAGCGTTAGCTTATATTAGTGAAGGTATTGATAAACTATATAAATTCCGTTTATTTTTCCATATGGCGAGTCAAACATGTTTTTCACAATGAAACAAACCAACCACAATTTCACCGCTTTGAAATATTACTTTGAATTGTTTCCAGTCATTAAAGAAATGCGAGCACGAGTGGAAAATGGTATGGTCGTGCCCGGTGGAGGACCCGGTGCTGCGGCTCGTGAGCAACGCGGCCTGCAGCGCGGCGGCGCTCTGGACTGAGGACGGGCAGGTGTTCCGCGTCACCGGCGACAGCGAGGAAAAGATCGAGGTGGAGCGGTTCACCTACAAACAAAGGTATCTATCTAGTGTCCCTGAGGTTATTTTGAATCAAGAAGGCAGTAGACCCTAACATACTCTGGGCGGCCCCTCCGAACGCATAGACGAGGTTATTCTTTCAAAAGATCAGCAGGCAGAAAGAAAATGGAGGCAAAGTCAACGCTGGCTGTCATTGTCACTTGTGTCGGCTTCTGGGACATGTATTGTAGGTATAAGCTCTAAATGAGTTGTTGGGAAGCTTTTGTAGCGCGAACCTTTAATTTATAACTGCTTAGAAACCTTTTTTTTTCCAGAAATATCCAGAAAATCCAGTTATTAGCTCCTGCTTATGGGTATTTGGTCACTATGAACGGTTCTGGGGTAATGTGTATTTATGAAGTGCTGACGGCAAAACTAGTAAGTTTGTAACATATATGTTGTAGCCTTAATAGGTATTCTTAATACAGAGGACTTAAAAAAGATTGTTAACAGATGTGCATAAAGTACATTGAGGGGAACGACATATCTTTCGAAGCCAGCCCTGAGGACCCCCTGCTGGTGATCTACGGCGAGGTGGGCCGCAACTACGGCCTGACGCTGAAGAAGTACAAAGGGCAGAAGTCTCTACATAAAGTCTGCGAGAAGTGCCTGACGCATCAGATCGTGTCGCTGGTGGCGTTCTCGCCCAACGGCCGTATACTGGTGGCGGCGGCCATGTCTGCGGGGCACATCTTCATCATGAAGGTAATTAATATGGCATACATCGCTGATCATAGTCACTTTCAAACTTTGTACAAAATTGTAAC
This sequence comes from Acleris laterana, assembly GCA_963966035.1. Taxonomy (NCBI): domain Eukaryota; kingdom Metazoa; phylum Arthropoda; class Insecta; order Lepidoptera; family Tortricidae; genus Acleris; species Acleris laterana. The sequence continues at coordinate 21,331,428 of OZ014439.1, forward strand.
TTTGACGCGATGGTGGCTACGCATTTATATCAGACGGAATTAAAATCCGTACCTTTGAAGAACCTTTATGTCAATTAAATTACAAATTTAAAATGCTAATAACTTTTCAAAACTTAATACTAGCAGCGAACATGACGCCAATTTTGGCGAAACCGGACCGCGCTATATAGGCAAAAAAATGAATGTGCCCAGCCTACATCGGTCTTATCTTATCCGCAATTTTTTTTTTGCTTTCTTTTCGTACTTACTAGAATGTACAACTGACGAGTTAGGTCTCAAAGGTGGTCTCTCTTCTCTTCTATCAGCAGAGATGTTAAACCCGTCGTAATACCTATAGTTCGTTCAAATTCAAATTCAAATTCAAATTCAAATCGTTTATTGCATGTCACATTACAAGTATTAGAGATGGAATTACAAAAAGGTATTCATGTGACGCCCTGCAAGGGCATAGCAACATAAGATAATGGGGCTTATTGTTAACACGTTACATTACAACTATACTTAACTTAAATATTGCACACAGAATTAACAATTGCAGGTATTAGACTTTAAAATGAAATAATAAATATGATAAGAGGCAAGTATAGAGTTATTCATTTCCATATTTACTATTGAAAAATTCACTTGTATTATAGAAACATTCATTCAAATAGTGTGCATTCCAACCTTTGAAGTCACCGACTACGCTTCGTGCGTGCCTCGGCTGCTCATCTGTACTATTTTTAGCGTCACATCAAAGCATGCAAACTATTTGAACGAACGAACTATACTTACTGTACCGCGTTTTTCAGTTGGGTAACGATCTCCAGCTAGCCCTGGTGAGATATATGGAGGTCGGCCGGGGGCTCGCAGACTGCTTTCTGATGCCGGTTGGCGATGCCATGCGCTGTTTCGCGTTGGTGCTGTTCTCGGATAAATACATGATTGGTAATACTCGCACTTGGGTTGGGAATACATAATAATAATATACTTACCACTTTTTTATACAGGTTGGTCAACCATATGCAATTTATGGCTGGTTGTTTTTGCTGTTTTACTTAGTCTTACTTAATTATTTTGTAAGAGCTAGACGCTATACATATAGTTGCTACACATTGACAAAATAAGGACTTGTTCAGACGCCTCTTATGGTTCCTCTTTTGGCGTTTGACCACAACTGACTGTCTGAAGAAGCAATTAAATACATTTTTATTCGACTCAATGAGGTCCATTTTCTTGTTAAACAGTTATGTCTGTGCACGAGCAAGTCAATACCCGTTTTACGGTTTATGCTTACTTTTAAGCTAAATTCACAATGATAATTGGCTTGCTATGTATAATATATACCTAGGTACTGCAATAAATTTCACGTCCATAACAATTTCAGCCTATCATTACACCAGAGATAACAAGTACCTCGCGTTTGGGAGTAGCTATTTTATCGTTTGCAATTATGAATAAAGCTTGAGAATGACCTCAGGGGAGCGCATCGTGTGCGTGGACGTGGACTCGGGCAAGGACAACAAGTTCGCCGGCAAGATGATGGGCCCGTACTCGCGCCTGCTGCCGCTCGGCACCAAGGACACCATGGTGGCCATCCCGCACCTCAGCCGCCAGTTCCACGTGCTCAAGCTCACCGGGGAGGTACAGTTACTGCCGGCTACTTATTGCTGGACAATGACAGGTAGCTTGGGACAATGGTAGCTTGGTAGCAATGATAGGTAGCATTGTAGATGGTGGCGATGATTTGAAAGCCCAGCGGCATAGTAGGAGAGACTACCGGATATAAATAATTAGTCACGTCATTAACACAGTGTAAAGAGTAACTAACAGTGGGCCGACGCCTTTGATGTTTGCGTAAATGCCGACGCCGCACAAGGCCACAGTAATTACCTAGGGTTGTCACAAACTACACAACTGCCCAAAAAAAGAGGGTAATGGTTTTAGGTTTAAAGTATGTATGTACGTTTCTTTGTTCCGCCATAAATTATGTTCACCATCTTGGATTTCAATATGGATGTCATTTTCGTAATCAGCACCCCGAGGAACCTCGAAGATGACACCCATATCGATTTTTAAGAAAAAATAACGTCCGCCATCTTTGATTTCAACATGGATATCTTTTTCGTAATCAGCACCCCCATTATTATTTATAAAAGTCATGTCCGCCATTTTAAATTTGAAAATGGATGTAATTTTTTTGTTTGAGAAAAGTTTAAATTTTTGCTGGCAGGCGTCACGCTTTTACATCCGCCATTTTGTTTACGTTGGCATGACATGACAAAAATGTTGTAAATTAAGCACTATAAAATAATATATTTACCTTTCTTCTGAATGTGGAAATTGATAATATCGCAGATCTTTATTTGTGCGAGATGATGAATTGCATTCTCGCACAGCACATGTCGTATGCACCATTTTTTATTCTAAACACTTCAAAATACAACACACGACACGCAGTAGCCCTGAAAGATATGTCCCGAACTACTAACAATGGCGACGTATGCAGCTCGGGCTCGCCCTACCCGCCCCTCGCCCCTCACACCCCGCACGATTGCCCTGTCTAGACGGCTTCGTCGAACGACTGTATTGGTTTATAGACTGTGTCATTAATGAGGGAACACGAAATGGGCATGCTCCAATGCAAAAAATCTAGCAATGCTTTTTTTTTTTAATTATAATTCCGATGTCTAGTATGATATGACTCCCAAGTTTCGTTTGTTCCTCGGAACAGTGAAGGGGTAGAACTATTCGACAATTCAGTACTGCAAGCCCCCCTGATTGGCCTTATCAGTGCCAGCAGCGTGATAAGCGACGCCTTGTTCTTAAGTATCTAGTATGATTGATCTCCTCGAAAAACTAAAGCTGATCTAAAAGATCATCCATGTAAGTTGTTTTTTCAATCGCTTTTCGGACGGTACTAAATTTTACTAAGAAAGCAAGATAAAACACACTTTCTGATCAAAAACGATGTCGCATGTTTATTATTTTAAGTATAAATTATTATTTTTCCTCAGAAAGGAATAACGGTATCCGTGAAGATGGGCCCCATCATCGACTCCGGCCACACGGTGAAGTACTTCAACGGGTTTCTTAACAAAGAAGCGTTCATCACCTTCGGCTACGACGGCACCGTGATCGTGCGCGACCCGAGCGCGACCAACGACTATGGTTAGCGGGACTAAGTATTTCATATTCAGGGCATTTGTTTAATTCCAAAACACGTTAGTCTATACACTACAGTTTGGTCGTTCTAAGAGGGCCGATCTGACAGCTGTCATCTTAGTACAAAATATTGTTTGATGATTGGTTATATTTTGTACTAAGATGACAGCTGTCAGATCGGCCCTCTTAGAACGACCAAACTGTAGTGTATTCAATTCACAGTGGCGCGCCACATTACTGCTAATTTAAACTGGTAATTTCCAACGTTTACTTAGTATAAGTTATATAAAATGAAGTCACTTCCGCTGTCTGTTCGCTTAGATCTTTTAAACTACTCAACGGATTTTAATGCAGTTTTCTGATATAGGTAGATAGAATTAATCAAGAGGTAGGTTTATATGTATAATAGATTCTGGTTTTTGTACGGGTGTTGACATAAAACTCACATAAACCGAAGCAGAACGAGGGCGGGTCACTAATAATTTATAAGACATCTACAAGATATCTTGAGTAGGTACTTACCTAGGTAGGTAATTTGCTAGTTTGCAATCGCATCTCTACACATCTTGATATTGAAAAAGAAGATGGCGCTATTTTATACCGATTTCACCGGACCAGCCATCTGCATAAGTAGTATTTGGGTGTATGAAGACGAGATCTATATGTCTGATTCGTCTATGCTATAACTCTGCCAAATTAAAGCTTTGTACAGTACCGACCAAGTCCGAGAAAAACCGCGGACAGACGGAAGATGGACATGGTGAAACTATAAGGGTTCCTTGTTGACTACGGAACTCTAAAAAGAGTATTGAACGAAATCATTCGAACACAACCACACCACAGTATTAAAAAAACCTATTAGTAATAAATAGGACTGACCAAACTGTAGGTACAGTCGGTCAAAAATACGGTTTACCATTGCACTAACGGTTGAAGTTCATTTGTACGTCATGAACTCATGATACAACAAGTTCGGTTTTCCCTTGCAATAATATTATGACAGTGACAAGTGTCAACTTTACCGATAATTAAATTAGATCTCACATAAACTTACCGACTGTGCATTGATTCCAAAAATAGTTAAATTATTTAGAAACTGACAGTTTAAAAGAAATTTAAACACGGTTGAAACTTGAAGCTCACGTCGTCATTGAGTTTAGGCGTTTTGGTACGTTTGATTTTCTACTACATATACATTATATAAAAAATCGTTTACGTTAAAGCACTCCCTGTTCCCGCATAGAACTGTGTTTGGTGGCGAGCCACCGCTACGAGACCGGCGTCCGGGGAGCCGTGATCGACAGCAACAACAAATTCCTGGTTCACCTCGGCGGCAACCGCACCACGGCCGTGCAGTACCTGGACAGCCAGCTGCCGGAGCTCAAGCAGGACCCGTGCCACGAGAAGCCCGACCCCAAGTGCTTCGAGCTCAAGAGCAACGTCGTCACCATTATTGGGTTGGACGACAGTAAGTACACTGAAGGGAGCAGGGTGACGCACCAAAAATTCTCTCTCACTCGAATTTTATATTACCGTGTATTAAAATCACGAAAAGGTTTTTCTGGTGAGAATTTTAGGTAAGATGACCAGCACATTACTAAACTAGGTCAATCTCACCTTTATAGGTTAGGTTAGGTTAGAGTTGTATCGGGCCGCGAAGCGCCTTAGCTATGCGGAACATGAGCTCCGCGTAACGGTAGCGGTAGTCCATGGGTTTCCATTTCCCAGAATGCTCAAGTTATGTTCACTAATCATCAAACCTCAGAGAACTACCTGGACCATCAAGAGGACAAGAAGGTTCGGGAGGAGGCGATGGACTACAAGCACCAGCGCGAGGAGGTGGTAGCGGCGCTGGCCCTCGCCAGGAAGCAGCTACTGGCGCTGCTCGAGGAGAACCTGGCCGAGCGGCCGCTGCACCAGCTCTCACTCTCCGAGTTCAACCTGCACATGGAGAACAAAAAGGAGCGGCTCAAGCAGGTTTGATACTCCAGAGGCAAGCGCCGTTGTACCCGCCGCTGCGAAGCGACAAACACCTGGACGCAGGCAAGAGTCGGGAGCGGAGCGGGTTGTGTTCTTGTATAGCCCCACCTGACCTGCTCGCCGCCTTCGTGTTTGTCCGTTCATTTTATAGGTATAGATAGAGATAGGCTAATAGGCCCGCCGTACTGCCAAACCTACGATTTACTGTCATTAAGTACAAAAAGAAATTCGTCCACTTGAATTGACCATTTGGAATTTTGACCAAAGTGTAAATCTGATAAAATGTAATTATGACCAAATTTATTTTCGTTAAAAATTTATTAAGTCTGAAATGAATTATGTCCATTATAAAAAACCGGGCAAGAGCATGTCGGACCATGCTCAGTATAGGGTTCCGAAGCCGTAACGACAAACATAAAAAACTATCTCAAAAATCAACATGTATGAACCAATTTTCTATTTAAAGTTATTTGGCCCTGTCTTAGATGATTTTTAGTAGGTATAAACCCGTTAGTCGCCTGTATCTCAAGAACTAATTAAGTCTACTTAGTAATGATTCTTTTTCTTATAAATTCGTATATAATATCTCAAACAAGAGCCAAGCTTTTAAGTGTGAGATCAGTATACCTATGTAGGTAGTTAGGTATCTAAACTGCTTCAAACCGACTTTAAATTACAATAAAAGTTAAATCTTTTATATAGTAATTAATAGAAATTGAAAAAAAAACAAGGTCCAGTAAATAGAATTTTAAGTTTTCCAAACGATAGGTACTCAACTCAAATCAATAATCTAATCGAAAATTTTTAAACTTTCAGATCGCAAATCGCAAACTTGTAGGTAGCATTCCGGGGCACGTCCAAACAGCATCTAGGCGCTCGCGCTTATGAGCCCGGCTGTCGCTCGATTTGTAGCTTGGACAGTTTGACTCCCCCCGCGCGTCCTGCACGCCCCATTTAACAAATTTTTCTATCAAAGTTATCATAGGCGATTTTGATAGGTATAAACACTTTAGTCGCCTGTATCTCAGGAACTAATCATGTCTACTTAGCCGTGATAGTTTTCCTTTTAAATTCGTTATATGCGCTTTCGTTGAAGATTTTTTTCAGATTTTTAGTATTTGTAGTTTTGGCTGTAGGGGGGGGGGGACACTTTACTCTAACAAAAAATAGCGCTTTAAAGCTTAATATTTCATAAACGGATCCCTTAATTGAAAAATTGTTTTCATAAACCCGCAATATTTTTGAAAGGCCTATCCAACGACACCCCACACTATGGGGTAGGCAAGAAAAAAAAAAGGCATCCCCACGTTACGTGTAGGGGAGGTGCATTAAAAAAAAATATTTTTCAAAATTTTATTTTACCATTTTGTTGGCGTGACTAATATGTATATTCATGCCAAATTACAGCTTTCTAGTACTACGAGTCTCTGAGCTAGACTGGGGACGGACGGACGGACGGACGGACGGACGGACATGGCGAAACTATAAGGGTTCCTAGTTTGACTACGGAACCCTAAAAATGTGCAAAATTTAATACGCACAAAGTGAATATTGTCTAATTTTATTTGAGACCGTAATGTAAATTTAAGTACAAGTATTTCAAATGGTAATACTTCCAAGTGATCATAAATACAAATGGTTATTATTCCTGTCGGCCTATATTAATTTTGGACAATTTTACCAGAGGACATGATTCTATTTTGGACAACATTCTGGATGGAAAACTATCCTAATAGGTATATTTCAATTTGGCATTTTTTCCGATTTGACGACTAATTCTCTGTGGACGAATTTCTTTTTGTACTTAATGACAGTAAATCAAACCTACTCGCGCCTGTTTGTGCCTAGTTAATACCTTAAAACATTGTAAAGTTACCTAGGTATAAGATTTTTACTTTTTGGAATACAATTTATCTTTATCGCTATGGTCACCGTATTAAACAGTAGTAGCGAGCTGCCTGTGATGCGGCGATTACTGGCTCGTATTAGAAATGAGTTCTCTCTACTGACAGGTTTACGGTGTGCATTAGCCAGTGCTGCACGTGCACCGCGTTGCGGGCCTAGTATTGGTGCACGGTATCCTTAACCGGTTCATTTCCAGGCGGCAGATGAGCGTCAAGAAATCAGGCTGCAGACGGAGGCGCGCATCAGGGCGCAAGACGTGGTCACGGCCTGGATCAAGAAGTACTGCTGGGACGCGATGCTCACGCCGCGCGTCAAGCTCTACGCCATCTTCAGCCATTACACGGTGCATTTTCAACTTTAATATTCGGTAGCCGTAATTCGTAAAATGGGGGTAGTAGGGATTAAGGGGTGAGTAGGGTCACAACCTGAAATGAAGCATATGTTACTAATTATAAGACTGAAATTATTTCCAATAAACGTAACGATATTGTCTATGTAAAACTTGGTCTTATTTGTTACAAGTTATGACTTACGAGTATTTAGGTTGTGTCCCTACTCACCCCTTAATCCTACTACCCCGGTTTACCGAACAATTATTGCAAAATATACACGTACACTGAATGGTCACTTGTCATTGTAGAGATAATTAAACAGGGAACAGATGTTGTAGACACAGGGAGACTTTCTTTGGTTCACCAGCAAGCATGACAGGAGAGTTTTTGTTTCAAGGCAAGTCAATCTGTCTGTGACCACCTCACAGATTTAAATCCAGTTTTTGGGCGAATTTTTATTTTGGTGTCGATTTCTTTTTTTTCTCAGATTTCAATGAAATTTGGTAAGTTGGTAAAATTGGTTATTCTGACCATTTAATATGGCACTCGTCAACTTTGTAATGTATATAGTACTGTATCACTCGTCGCTGTTAGCAGTAATAGGGGTAGGTTTGAGAGTAAATAGCGATATGCGACCTCAAGGTGGAGAACTACGCGGTGCTGCCGACGCAACGCGACAACTGGCCCGAGCTGCGTCAGGTTGAGGCGCTGCGCACCCTGGAGATGGAGAACGACCACGACCTGTTCCGGCCCTGGGACGAGGACGCCTGCTTCTCGCCCGAAGACTCCATCCAGCGAGTCTCGGACACCAAGTGCGTCATGCACGTCACGCACGTCATGCGTCAGTAGTTAGACAAGTTTCATTTTGAATATCAGAGCAGAGCCAGCTCTGGGATGGGAAAGCCATTTATAAGGGTCACCGTATATTCGCTCTTCCTGCCCAAATTAATTTCTAGAGCCTAGACTGTACGATAATATTGTTGTTGATGATTGATTAAGTACATAGCTGTGTCCGTTTCATCGCTGCGAGGAAATGCATTCTGTGGTTTTTCTGTTATTTACAAGTCAATTCACAAGAGCTGGCACGAATGGATTGAATGAGTGAATGAAAGTACCTATACTAGTGTGTAAAATAGTAACAGGTTTTCGGTTTGAAATTCGAACATCGTTTCAAAGGACTATTCAAAGGACTGTCGATAAACAAGTCTATATTTTTCTCAAATAGCTTGACAACTTAATAAATATGGAGAAAACTACTTTTCGACGGTGGTGTCGTTGGCTAACAACTGACGTGTTCTGGTGGAATGCAGGATGGGCGCGTTATCGACGATGTCGACCCGGGAGCGCGCGCGCAGCTCGCAGAGCCAGGGAGGGCTGAGCGCGGGGGCCATACCATCCGTGGAGTCCGACTCCGGGGGCAGACAGTACGTGCTGGCCGGCACCAACACGCACAAGTTCGTGCCCGTGCCGCCCTACATGATCCCGCAGACCCTCGCCTTCAGCTTCCTGCAGATGGCCTGGCTCACGCACATAGTCAAGGTATAATGGATTCACAAGAGATGCCACGAACTGATTGAATGGGTGAATAAAAACCGGCCAAGCGCGAGTCGGACCCACGCACGAAGGGTTCCGGATTATCTATGAAAATCACGTTTATTGTATTCCCATACATCTTAAATATTTAATCTATTTTAAATTAATTATTTATATTCAAATTGAATATACAACTAAATATTCTGTGAATATTTCAAGCCTCTACTGAAGTCGTCTATCACGGTTCATGAGTTACAGCCTAGTTACAGACAGACCGACGGATAGTGGAGTCTTAGTAATAGGGTCCCGTTTTTACCCTTTGGGTACGTAACCTTAAAAACTAAGTAGGTACAATAGATACGGTTGTGTTAAATAAATGAGTTCATTAATGGGTAAGGACCAAAAAGTTGTCCACGCTAACTCAATCAATTAAATTTTCTATGAAACTTTTCCGTTGTGACACGAAAATTAGCCATACAATTGTACGGATAATTTTCGTCGCTCAACGGAACTTTTTTCGTCTTCGTCGTTTGTATGGTTAACTGCGCTTAACTGTGGTCCAACTTTTTGGCCCTCACCCTAATATCAAACTCCAATATGTTCTTGAATCAACTCAATTTAAAACTTAATTCGAACAAATTAAGTTTTAACTTCGTATACCAAATTTGAACGACATATTGAAGTTTGATATTTATCAACTCAAATATACTCGTAGGTAGGTGTCGAGTTTGAAATTTTAACTAAAACATTTTTGCAGTTAAACGTGCAGAACATGCGTCTGTGGTTCAACAAGGAGTTCAACGAGCTGATGAACGTCAAGAAACGTGAGGTCAGCCTCGTCTGCGAGCGCAACGCGCGGCTGCGCTTCATCATTGAAGGTCAGCGGTCTTTGAGTTGCCAAGTGTATGTGTCGTTAGGAGTAGGCACAGAGGAAACCATTCATTTAGCCAACTATCTGCTGATGGCTTTCCAAATCTGATTTTACAGGCGGAATTATCACAATCACACCCAAATTGGCCATCGGTCAGCACGATATGGCACATTACACGTTCTTTGCGACTTCTTAGCAGTGATCTCTTGGAAAGCGTTAAGTACTTAGTACATTTTGAAGTGTAGACGCCCGTGCGGCCTACTTAAAGAATAAATATCTTTATCTTTATGTAGTGACCAAAGGTTCACCTTTAGTCTGGCTTTTCGCAGCGAAGAAAACGCTTTAGGAGTGACATGCAAGTGATACGGAAACTTAATATTTAATAGATCACACCCAAAAGTCTAGCACTCGGTCATTTACCTTGTTGGTATTAAAACTTTCATGTCCCCTTTGAATATTTATTTTTGATCACATACTTGGAAGACAAAGAAATGCACGAGATTTAGTTTCGTGTCGGCCACTGGATCCATATACTTATATCCTGATTCTGTTTTAGAGCTAAACAAGCTGTCAGACCTCCGCGGTAGCTTTCACCACTTAGTCATCCCCATCAGGGACCCCGAGTGGCGCCAGGAGGAGAACCCGCAGCTGCTCACCAAGGTGGAGCCAGAGGAGGTACGAACGTACGACATACTTTCACACTTCTAATATCAGTAAAGAATTAATGTCAAACACTTACGCAAACAAGAGGTTGGAGCCATTTGTTGTGGTTGTTCCAGTGCTCGATCGAGCCGTACGTGAGCCCGAGCCAGGTAGTGGTGATCCCTCCCGAGGGTGGGCCTAAGGACGACTTCCGCGAGCGCGCGCTTATCGAGATGATGGACGGCGTGCTAGAGAAGCTCTGGCATGAGGAGATCAAGAAACCCATCCCGATGCCGCAGTGTATGGTAAAGCTTTTATTAGCTTGAATAACAACACTTGAATTAGCTTGAATTAAGCAAGAACACTTGCGGGAGTAACTAAGTAACCGTCCATACTTACCTCAAAGCTAGATCAGACATTCAAGACACGGCTCGACTAATCTGTTTAATTACTTCGCTAAACATTAACTTTTAGATACTGTAACAATGTAACAATAAAGAGTTTCCCATAATTCTACTTAGTTGTAACTAGCAAACTTTAAGATGAGAGGCTTAGGTTTGACGGGACTAATCCACTCGCAGCTAGATAAGGACCCGGAGCATTTCAACGAAGAAGACTTGCGGTGGGTGTTTGACTACGAGTCCAAGGTGAAATTCCGCAACGAGGAGCGCGACAAGTACCGCAAGATGCTGCACGCGGAGTACGCCAAGCTCAGCCAGACGCTGGACGAAGGCGTGGTCAAGTTCAACATGAGGGTGAGTGGATTAACGTGGACGAGGCGCGTGACCAGTCTCATCGAATGTTGTATATTTTTGCTTTTCTTTATTTTAGAAAGGCTGGTTATTCTTAAACAGACAATTATGTGGTACGTTTTTTTAGGTCAAAGAGACTTGGCTAATGAAGCTCAAGGTGGACTCTGTGATAGGGCAAGAGAACCTCAACTTCATGCGGCTACGCAGGACCAACCTGGACCGCGTGGAGAGGGCCGAGGAACTTGAGAGCATGAGGTTAGTTAGGCACACAAGCATGGTGACGTCGTATTATTTTAGTATGGAAAGAATTTTTTTTTTAAAGTAAATAAATATAAACAATACGAAACAAAACATACGAAAAAAGGACAAACACACATGCCTTATATCACCGGTACTTCACACCGGAATATATATCAAAGCGAGCAATGTTGAAGGGCCAATGAATGTTATTTCATCCCAGAGATGAGATAGCCAAGTACGGAGAAGAGGTGGACGTGCTGATGGCGGAGCTGAAGCAGATCCAGGAGCAGGGCGACGAGGTGCAGGCCTCGTACGACGCGCTCACCGTCAAGGACAAGTACCTGGACCGTACCTTCAAGAACGCCTTCGGGGACCTCTCCTCCATCATCATGGACCAGTGCTACAAGTACTTCAAGTAAGTTGCGTGGGAAGCAAAAATTACCAACTCAAAATCTATACACATTAATAGTACATTTCTCAAAAATGCTATGTAATCTTGTCATAATATCTTCAAATAGGAGCCAGTATGTTAAAGTTCCACAAAAACAACCACGTTTTTTTATTGAATGGTTGCTTTTGTGAAAATCCTTATTGAGAAAATATACTGGTCTGAATTATTTTTTATTTCAAGTGGCTTTATCTTGCTACTTCTTTAGTCTTTTCAAAGGCTGTCACAGGTCTGTACAGATAGTTCCAAATTCAAATATATGGTATGTTATGGATTTTCCATACTTACTTACTGGACACTTTTTGGTTTCCTAATTCAAAATCACTCAACTTACTGGACACTTTTGAGAGTGCTCCAGGAACTTTAACCTACTGGCTCCTATTTGATGATGTTATGACAAGATTACATAGCATTTTTGAGAAAAAACAGTTGTCTCGCGCAGGAAGCGGCCCAAGTTCCACCAGCGCGCGAGCATGACGCCCGTGGTGCTGTACGGGCTGGCGGCCGCCGTGCTCGCCGCCTCGCGCCCCGCCAGCCTGCACCCCGACTGCTTCGACTACCTCAAGGGGTACCGCTTACAATCTAATCAGCGAGTGGTCACAAAAATGTGGCAGCTTGTTTCATAGATGTCTTGCTTGTGTCACCACTCGCTGGTCGGACTCTACCACCCAGATGCAAAAGCTTCCATTACAATTGTGTGCCATTAAAGAATCATTCGGTCACTTTCGATTTTTTTAAGGTGATAGACAATTTAATTCACGAATGTGTACTTAATAGCTAAACAAAGAGTCTTTTTCACGTGGTGGTAGTTAAGACCGCACCGAGAAAACATCGAGCGTCCAGTGGCGGCCTCATTACTATTCTTGTGTCTTCTAATAAACTAAAGTAATTTCTTGAAATTGGTCGGTACGTTTTTGTACTACGGCACTGTACATCCGGCGTACGCACGGCGCAATCTTAACTAAAAAAGTTTTAGTACCTACTAATGTTTCATCAAATCATCACATAAAGAATCTTACAGTAGCAGCTTGGTTTTGTGGTCCCGCTCACGACTAGAACCGAACCTATTATTTATTAAGCGTGTAACCTAGTTATGTACCTAATATGGGTTTAAATTTAACCATGCTGCAAATTTCACTCGAAACGGTGCTTTTTAGCAGCGATTTACTAAATGTACGATGAAATTTATTGTATGGGCTCCACATTTTCCGGTAGGTATAGCGTACTTCCGGTTCAAATTTCGGAATGGTGACAAGCAGATCCGTATTCTGCAGAGTCAAAACCCTCTGATAACTTTGTCACCCCAACTGCTACATGATTATGCTGCTTGCATTGTTTAGAGACGCGATTTCCAGTTTTGGGCCTAGTCTTGTAGTCATTTACTTAGTCGTTGAAAAGATCGAAGAGTCAGTCATCGACGAACTAGTTATGGTGATAAAGATGGACAAGTTATCCGTGTCCAGGGTGGAGTTGCTGGACCAGGTCAGCAACATGCCGGCCGTGATGGACGAGGCGCTGTGGGCCACCATGGTCAGGCTGCGCCGCGTCAAGATCGAGAACGAGATGCGCGTGAGTACGGACGGTTACCTAGCACCTTTTATGTATCAACGTCTTCTGATTGTGGACTCGTTCATCTCCAATAAGTGTGGTGAGACCCAAATCTAAATTGACCAACTTAAGCTTAAATCTAGACTTTAAGTAACTGATATAAATATTAAGATAGCTTTTGTCATAAGTCAGGAGCTGGTTTTCTTCCTACGAGCTGAAGGGTTAGTCTGTCAGAAGAATAGACACCTAAAGCTTCTTACGACATATACTGGAGATTGCTACTCACAACACATCAAGAGCAACCTTTTACAACTTAAACTTGTTTACTTTTGTGGAAACAATCCATCTTATATTTAAAGAACTGTTATTAATTCATCCGTTTCTTTTCAGATGCGCGCGGTGGCGCTGGAGATGGCCTATGTGGAGAGTACGAACAGCGTTTGGACGAAGGCGATCCTGGCGCGGAAGAACTTCCTCATCAAGACCAACGACCGCATCTGCTCCCATCGCGATGAGACCGAGCGCACCGCGCGCAACAAGACCATACAGGTGACGGCCGCCCCGACAAGCTCGCGGTTTCGATTTAGTTCACTCCCGACGCTAACAAATTGAGGGTTATAGGTTTATCATGTGTGTAGGTGAAAAACATAAGTAAATTTCCTCTTGCATGCATAGTCTGACCAGCGAGTCGTACTCAAGCATTTTTTTCAAATTCTTCATATGGCAACAACTTTATCTATGAACCAAGCTGTCACATTATGCTACCTATCTATTCTTTATGCATTTCGTGTTAACGGCTAGTAATATTTTAAATTTGGCACCATTTTTGTGTCACGATTCACTGGTCTGGTCAGACTCTAGTTGTGTACAAAACCAATATGGAATTTACGTCAAATTTAAAATATAAAATGTCGAACGGTCTATACTGATGTGTTACAACTACATGCAAGAGAGGTCATTTACTTTAATTTAGTTTCTTTAAGATCATGGCCTTCACCCGGTTTTCGTAACTTTCGCTCCTCTTGCTTGCAGCTGGTCCTGCCGGCGGGCCAGGTGGAGATCACGTGCTCCGGGCACATTGAAGACTTCGAGGACGCCGTGCTCATCCCCCGCGAGGACATAGAGAAGATCAACGAAGTTATTTTGGTATGACACGTTGAAATTGACATAAAAGAGAACAAAAACAAAATAACGTTTAGGTATAAATCATTTGTATGTAAGAAACCCCCTTTATTACTTTTGTTAGTAAGTCCACCGTTATTCCACAAATTCTGTTAAAAATTAACCGCCTTTCTATTGATGTACGATGAATGTACGGAACTGTAAAATAACTGGATTTTTTCTATTAGCAATTGTTTCAAGTAGCGTTAACCTTCTGCAGAAAGTGGGCGCCATGAAGCTGCGCATGATGCGCAAGCAGATGGAGTTCCGCAAGGGCATCCTGTCCAAGGAGTGGGAGCACGCGCAGGCCAAGATGAAGCTGCGCCACATGGAGCAGGAGCTCAACTCCTACCGCCGGCTCAAGGTACACCTAGCTTCCCCTTAACAACTTTTAACTAGTGTAAAATTTGCACTGGAGTACATATTATACCGAAGAAAACATTGATTCATTTCTCTAGACTCCTCTCTCTAAATCTAGTTTTAAATAGACTAGACTAGAGGCATTCCATCTTAGCCTCAGGGTTGGCAACGCATTTGCGGTCTTAGGATTGCATTGCAGTCTTGTGATTGCGAATGTCTATGGGTCACAGTTTCCACTTACCATCAGGTGGCCTGTGTGCTCGTTTGTCAACTCGATGCCATAAAAAAAAAAAAAAAAAAAAAAAAAAAAAAAAATAGTAGGTACCTAATGTTCTAATAAATACTACATACTTACTGAATGTTTTGAAGATCTTGTGGTCTATTCATCTTTTAGAGGGTGAAAATACACGTCTTGCTCTAGATGCATTTGGTGGCTCCAAGAGCATAATACTCAGCTTCGTGGGAGCTTATCTCATGAACGAGTCTCGCGATTCAACTAACTTTGAATCTATCTACCTTCGTCCAGATTCCTAAAGAGCTGCAGCTGTTCTTGAAGAATAGGGAGTTGGGCTACACAGACGAGCAGGACTACGTGCGCCTGGAGAAGGAGATGGAAGCCAGCAAGCAGGCGATCAATAAAGTTCTGGCGCTGCAAATCCAGCGGTACGAGGAGCTCCAGGTCAGTGCCAGTCGTATTCGTTTTAGGATTTCGCGTACTCGCAGATGGTGGTGGAAGCAGCAAGTGGGCTGGTAGCAAGGTGCTGCCACTTTATTTTTTGTCAATGCTATTCAAGTACCACCATACTCTTCTATCCTCTATACTTCAACTAGCCCTCCCCTCCCCCCCCTTGATCATCGGCTGGCGACGCCCTTGAGCGTCACCAAGTAGGCGTGCAGTGGAGTGACGTCTGGTGCCGTAGTAAGATGCAAACGCCACTAACGTTTTTCTTTTCTATCACTCAAAATGTATGTGATGAAAGTTGTCCACGTAGTTTATCGCAACGCACAA
The DNA here is from genome assembly GCA_963966035.1 of Acleris laterana. NCBI lineage: Eukaryota > Metazoa > Arthropoda > Insecta > Lepidoptera > Tortricidae > Acleris > Acleris laterana. The sequence continues at coordinate 21,347,353 of OZ014439.1, forward strand.
CAATGCCATCCCATACATGTTAAGTGAGAGAAGAGAAAAATGTTACAGCGTTTGCATCTTGCTACGGCCCCAGACGTCACTGCGCTGCACGCTGCACTGTAGAGGTAATAGTGCATGACGTGTTGCGTGTCGTTCCAGCTGAAGATAAGCGCGATGGACGCGAAGTCGGTGGAGGTGGAGAAGCTGATCGGCGACTTGAACCTGAAGCTGTCGGAGAAACGGATAAACGAAGACCCGCTCGAGCCCATCCGCCTGCGCCGCATACTCAAGAAGAGGTATCTACATAGCTTGTGTTATTTCAGAAGATAAGTTTAGAGGTAGTTAGTGCATTTATTTGTAAGCCGGGTACTCACTAGCGAATTGTAACTGTAACCGCCGTTTACAGTAACGAGTTTACAGTTCCTAGTAAAGTAAGTAACAGTTTCGCTTGTTAGTGAGTGAGTACTTACCCAGCTTTTGGACGCGAAGTAACAAACACCCACGATGCAACTAAGTACCGCGTAAGATAATGAGCACCTACGGTAAAAGGAATATCTGAAGTCAATCGTGAATTCGTGATACCTACGTGAAACCATTGTAGGTATCAATAGGTCATGATTATTTTGTTGGTATTACGATGACAGCTATTCCTTTCACTATATTTTATGGCGAAGCCTTTCAATAGTAGCTAGGATCGTTCTATAATTTAATGGTATTTGGACCGTAGCTAGAGATCATGAGCAGCAATTTTAACAAATTTAGTTTGATTCATCAAAACATAATAATTAACTATGAACGTTGGACGTAACATAATTTATGTATTTATTGTATGAATCAACTTTGCCCGCGTAGAATTAGTAATTCATTATCCCGCAGGTACCTACAAATTCAGGGTGTAAGGTGTCTTCATACCAAATTTAATTTGAATCCAGTCCAGCGTTTCAGCGTAAAGAAGCAAAAAACATAGTAACTCACACACACACACATACTATAGTATTATAATATGAGTGTGATGTAGCAGTTGTTCCTAAAGAAAGACGTCTGAGTAGGAACTTCTTCGACATAGGTACAATATGTTTAACGGGCAAACATTAACAAGGTATTTGCGAGACAGAGCAGCGCTCTCATTTTAAACCAACCAACCCAACTGTGCAGGATGGAGATCCTGGTGGCCCGCAGCAAGCTGATCCGCGAGGTGCAAGCCAACCACACCACCATCGTGCTGCTGCAGACGGAGATGGAGCTGCTGCGGCTCCGGACCTTCCCCACGCTGGCCAGCTTCCGCACGCTCTGCTAGACCACGAGGCTCGCTTCACAACGAACACTTTGCTTCTAGAACAGGGCTGACTATTGCTACTTGATATGTAAACTATATCAAGTCTAACAAAAAGCATGCATCAGTTCTTAGGAGGTTCTATTATACCTATGACGCTCCTTGGTTAAAAACCAACCCAACGGCACCCCGCACATTGATATCTGTCAAAAGTCACAAAGAAACATGGATACTTACATACATACATACACTCAAAAACATATCCTTACTTTTTAGATAGTCGGTTTTTAAACGAAAAGAAGGAATTTGAACCGAATTTATAAACAACCTAATACCTACCACTACCGGATGCCTAACTCGGTTCAGTTACGATACCAGGTAATAGAAAACGTGGTTTCAATCGATCTAGCTAGTACCTATCCACAGGACATCTCGGTTAATTGGGAATTTGGTATCCAAGGAATCTGACTTATCTGGAACTTATTGCTGGCATTTATTATTTGTTATCTATTGCGTGAAGGCTCTGTTAGTCTACGATCATTTTTGAAAAAGTAGAACGCAAGCGGCAAATCTTGTAACAGGTGGGGTGAGAACGTTATTAGAGGGGTTTGACCCTGCAGAATACGGATATGCCTGTCGCCATTCCGAAATTTTAACTGGAAGTACGGTTATCTAAAAAAGTGCAGCCCATATAAAACTTTTCGCCGTACATTTAGCAAACCGTTGGTACCCTAAAACAGGTCAAATTGTATGGCTTTTTGATATGTTGTAAAAGACCACATAGTCATGGTAACCCAAATGTTTCGTCCCTCCAGCTCTATATCTTTCTCCGGCATCTTGGAAAAACTGTTCCTTTTTTCAGTTTTATGCCTTTAATGTCGTTAAAGTTCATTCTCGTGCTAATCATCGTACTGCAATATTGTAGAATGCAAAATTTGATACTGAATTAACATCATTTGTCGTATCCATACTCACTTACCGGTCAAAAACATTCCGAAATACACCTGTCGAGTTGACAAAAGCGGTCGAAACGATCTGTCAATCACCTTACGTCAATCCTATACATTTGATTGATTTTCGTTAATCGCTACTTAACTTGGCGTAATGCATCTTGACTAGTGGTGTTTTTTTTTTTTATGGCATAGAGAAGACAAACGGGCACACAGGCCATCTGATGGTAAGTGGAAACTGTGACCCATAGACATTTGCATTCACAAGACTGCCATGCAATCCTAAGACTGCAAATGCGTTGCCAACCCTGAGGACTAAGATGGAATGCCTCTATGCTAGTCATTTCACCGGCTGTCTTATCCCCAAACCGGAACACAACAATGCGAACACTGCTGTTTGGCGGTAGGTTAATGGATAAGATGGTGGTAGCGACGACGGTGTTCACAGACGACGGCCAAAGAAAGGTTCTGCCGAACTGTCGTGGGGCTCGATTATATTATAATTCTGAATAAGTGACGTCGTTTGTAAGATTTTGGATTAAACGCTGTTAAGATTTATTTGTTTCTCTTCTTGCACCCGAAAACAACGTCGTTCATGACGAGAGAAGCAGTTGTATGCTTAGACCGGTGCATCTGGCGTTCCATAGTCTCTGCCTACCCCATTGGAAGACAGGCGTGAAGGTACGTATTATTATTTAAATAGTTAATGCATACAATTTATATAGTGTACAAAAGGCGAACTAAATGCTACAACCATTCTCTAACAGTCAACCTTAAGGTCAAACAGAAATCAAAAAGTACAATAAAATGACAATGCTTTCTCTTTAACTGACAAAAACTGGAAAATTGTTGAACTATTGTTTTATGGGAGAGAATTCGGCGTCGCACCAGACCAAGGTGACATTGGCGAAGTTGAGACTGGCGGAAGTCTGCCCGAGACAGGGCTACATAGAGGGAAAGGAGGGAGGCCTGTGCCCAGCTGTGGGACATTGTAGGCTTTTAAATAAATAAATAAAATAATTTTTTTTTTTCATTATTCTTTAATAATTATAGTATAAAACATACGTATTTGTTTCTCTTCTTACGCTATGTTGACAATTTAACAATGATCACCCGCGTCAAAATATACTACTCTGACATAAATTCTGAAATATTTACAGTCAAAATATTTAAGTTTTCTGTTTCTTTCCTCGCCGACGAAACTTCTTCCAGCCCCGCCGCGCCGCGTCGCGAGCATGTCGAGGTGTAGCCGAGTTACGAGTGGCCAGGCCTAAAGGGAATAGGGTCGGCCACTTCTAAGCCGACACACCACGCATTACAGATAGCGGAGATTTCTCTTGCGGTATGCTTAATGCTGCTAAATCCAAGCAATACTAGTTTATTTAACCCGAAACAGAAAAGTTACATAGTTATGCAGATATTTATAAAGTAATATAGACACTTGGAAAAGTCTACTGTATTATTGAATGCTTGAGAATTTCTATTTGAATGATCTAGTTACATACAGTGAAAAGTATGACAGTGCGATGCTGAGACCCTACTTTGTAAATAGAAGGTCGAAGATACGTTACCTCCGTCCCTTTCTACAACTAACTCGAGACTAAATCGAGAGAAAGGGATGAGGTAACGTAACTTTTTAAAAACTTTAAGTATTGCAGTTCACGCATACTATGAATAAGGGGTGATTAAACAATAGGTGTTAAATTAGGATTAAGGTAGGGCCCCTGTTCGACAAAAGTTCGCAATAAAATACCGCCGCGTGCGCCGACAGCACCATGTTAGCACCACTGCCCTACTACTACTACAGTGGTATGGTTCAGTCCCACCCTACCCTCAGGGGTAGATACGGCTAGGGGTATGGTGGGTCTGCACTAAGGAATGCAATTTATCCGGTTATTAGACGTTTTTGTATGAAAATAATCGGTTAAAACCGGTTATTACCCGTTATTTGCATTCCCTAGTCTGCACCCGACAGCACTGTTGGACATTTATCGCTGACATTCGTTGCAGGTGTATCGCGGCCTGAGGCTAAAAATCATGAGATTATTGTATTATAAACTTGTAATGTTAATAGAAGTCTTACATTGAATTAGTCAACCGTTAAATTATTGGTTAAATACGACTCTCAACGGGTATTTTAACGAGTTGTAACAGATACAATAGCAGTGGAGATTGTTGAACGTGGTATTATGTATTAGTATTAATAAACCTAACCTAACACAAACTATTGAACCATTGTTAGGTATATAAATACATATGATTCTGGTACATGTTTTGACCTACATAATCTAACTGTAAAGTGGCTACTATTATCCGTATAAAGTTCAATGTACCGAAGCTAAAAATCCTTGTAAAAAACCTCAAATTATAAAACCAATAACAATAATTATATCACACTACTTTTAACCATAATTACTTATTATTGTAATGCACCTATCATAAAAATATCATGGAGTCGCGTACACATTGATTCAAATTTAACGAGACCAGGTTTGTTATAGAACCCCAGCGTACGCGCAGCGAGCTCGGAGCCGACTCCTACATTAAGTGAGGCCACAATGTCGTTATCATTAGCAACTATCACAAAGTTAACAATCACAATTCCACCAATGGTATGCAATCTAATTTTATCTTGTTAAAATTTCCATATATCTAACGGTACAAACAATGAAAACATTTATATAAACACCTTATTGATATTTCAGACATACCCACAGACCCTATTACAAGATTGTTTAACTGTTTTAACGGCATTGATGGATATATCCGAACCACAGGTCCACCGCGAACGACATGACAGATTTATAAGTCACATATTGACAACGTAAAATTATAGTAAAATAAAACTATTAAAATGTATTATATAGCATAGTAAAAGTAAGCTAGGTAGAGATCGCAAACCGGAAAACCGGATCCGGTACTCCGACGGATCCGGCATCTCTAAGCGTTTACCGGATCCGTTACTGATAAATTGGATCCGGTCACCGCGGCACCGGGTCCTGGTTATGCCATTTTTTGGCAAAATAAATGCTCGATATAAATATGCTACTTGTCAAAATGATTTCAATTTAAAAATGCGATGTCTGGGGAGAGATTCATTCAAACCGGCTAGTATAAAAGTTTGTGATAAAGTCTGCAGATGCACCCTTAAAACGAAATGTACCTAACATTTTGTGCACAGTTCTAAAAGCAAGTGCAGTGCGTCCGGTTCTTACACGAAAAAACATATTCCGAAGAAACCGTAGTACTTTCATGTACTGCTTCAAGTTGTATCCCTATTAAGTCTACCACTTTAGAGCGATCCGATTTTTCATCCTGAAACCGGACGCAATGGACAAGCGCCCCAATCTTTACAGACTTTACAGTATTACAGGGTTGTTAATAGTTAAGAGTTTATGTTCACTATATGCTTACTATTAATCACTATTGATATGTTGAAGAGAGAACACGTACAAAGGTAGAAATTCACGTTCAAGGCCCAGGCTCGATGGATGATTCAAGTCGGGCATTTCCGTGATTATAAACATATCTCCTCTATTTACGTAGGTACTCGATCGGACTAGTTAGGTACTTATGCCTCTGTCACATTTAGTGAAGGCTCGCAGAAACGCAATTACTGATACCAGTGAGCGTACCCTATGGTAGTAACAATGCTATAATTATAACAACAAATAACAACTACTATGCAACTGTTCCTATGGCAACGCTCTCTCCAGAACGAATCACATTTTGGGTTACGCTATGGGTGTCATTCTGATACCGTTAATATCTAAGTTAAGTGTGTAAGTAAGTGTATTTATATTTTACCAATAAACGATTGAATTGAATTGAATTGAATTGAATACTAGCACTTAGCAGTTTATTGTACTCGGGTAGAATACGTTTCCTACGAGCCCGAGCCTTGAGAGAGTGCTTATTTTATAAACCAGTTCGAAGGACCAATAGAGTGAATCTTTTTCAAGATACATACTATAATGAGAGATAGCTATTTACTTTAATTGATAAATTCCGTAGGATAGATGACATGAGACAGAGTTACCGTGGAAACAATACAACGACCTTCCGATGGTCTGTTCTGACAGACCTGCTCTCATGGGCGGGATGTGGGACTTATATTATAAACGCCAGCAAGCTAATACTTTAAGGAAGACTGTATACAGTACAACATATTGAGCACTATGGTATGGCGAGGGGTTGCCTTCCTTTCACTTGCTGCCCTGGCTCCAGCCACATGGGACAAGGTGCTCTATTCCGTTTTGTTTTAGCTCATCTTACTTCTATAATGGGTTACATATTGTTTGCTGTCAAGTGAATAAATAAATAACAGCTGTCATAACGTTAACAATATGATTGCGTTGTATGGGCGATGGGCTAATGCAATGTGAAATAGAGACCCTATGTCCTTGAACCGCCCTACTTCTAGTCCTATAGACACAAGTAACACACTTGTGTGATGGCAGTCATTTTGGACCTCCGTAGTTTTTAGTACTACTAACTTGGTTGTTTTCTGCGGCAACGGTAATGGGTCCTTTATTGTGGCTACCTGTGAAGTTAAGTATTTGTCAGTTTGTTTCATTTAAACTGAAACGGCAACTTTCGTATTTTAGATCGAGACTACTATTTTGTTAGTAAGTCTTTATTGTGCTTCCCTCGGGAACTTTTATTTTATGGGATAAAAAGTTTCTAAATATCCTTACCCAAAAACTCAAGCTATCTCCACACCAAATTTCATCGAAATCAGTTCAGTGGTTTAACCGTGGTAGCATAGTAAACAGACAGACAGCAGATACATTTCACATTTTATAATAGGTATTAAGGGCCGGTGCAGACGGACAGCATTTGAACTGCAAGCCAGTTGCGAAATGGGTGAATTGCAAAAATATTGTACATAGTTAAGGGCTTAATTGAGACAACGTTAACTTTCTTCCATTGTGTTTCCTTTGTGTAATGAAAGCTATGGCCATATGATATGATTATATGACTAATCTTCGTTACACAAAGGGAAAAGTTAAGGATTGATAAGGATTATTTAATTGAGCCCCTAACTAAGTATGTACATTTTTTTTGCAATTTACCCAAATGGCAGTTCGAGTGCAGTTGACGTACGTACGTTTTGATGCAACAACGTCAACTGCACTCGAACTGCCATTTTGCAGTCCATCTGTACCGGCCCTAAACATCTGTAGGTATTTATAAATAAATAAATAAATAAATAAATAAATAAATAAATATAAGGGGACAATCTCACACCAACTGACCTAGTCCCAAACTAAGCTCTAGGCTTGTACTATGGGTACCAGACAACGATATAAATACTTATATAGAGAAATATATACTTAAATACATTAGAAAACATCCATGACTCAAGGAACAAATATTCGCGCTCACCACACAAATATCTGCCCTTACTGGGATTCGAACCCAGGACCACCAGCTTCGTAAGCAGTCACTACCCACTAGGCTAGGCGCGTCGTTATGAAGCGTAAATGGCCGTAGAGGTGTGAGGTGACTCACCGGAGCGGCTACAGCGCGGTGCGCTGGTCGTACACGATCACCGCGTCGGCGTCGAAGAACTGGCTGCGCGACTTGCTGAGCGCGATGATGGCGGCGTGCTCGCTGCGCATGCGGTTCTTGTACTTCTTGCTCAGGGACACCTGCGCAGGAGTATTAAGTTCAAAGTACAAGTACTCAGCTTTTGTGAGTGAAGTCAGACAGTACAACGCAGATGAGAAGTAAAGCCGGAGACATTGCACAAGCATGAAGCTTCTGAGTTTTGATAATGTTGACGGCAGTATAAAAATACTGTTATTACTATTCACACGCAGCAAACAAGTTTAGCATTATTTTACTCTTGTCCACATTGTCAATAATCAGAAATTTCATGGTTGTGCGATGTGTCAGAATTGATTCTCTGTGTCAGAATCTGCCCCTAGGCACTAGAGTACTAATATCTGGTTAGTGAGATCAGTGAATGACGAAGAATTACAAGATGGTTAGTAAGAAAGGTAAGTAGGTGAGGTTAGTAGTTAGTTACCTAGATATTATCTTGACTAAAAGAAGTTTAGCAATGAGAAGGGCGTCGTTTGTAGTATAGGTGTGTTACATTGGCAACATTATTCACTAGGTACTGATGAAATCGCTTTTACTGAATGTGGTGGTTGCCAATGTTGGCACCAATGTTCGGCTTATTAGCAGTCCCACTAGTTCTTTTGAATCAACTACTAAAGACTTCTTTTACGCCTTTTACAAAGACAATGTCGCAGTAATTCCTTCAAAGGAACTGCCAAAAAGGAACTAGGTATTTCGAGTAAGCCAAAGGCTCCACAGGCGCCGCGCCAGGCTAAACTTTTTCTCGCCAAGGAGTTGTGTGACAGCGTTCCAAACCATCATTTAAATCTTTGTCTGTGATCTAAGCTAACCTAGTCGTCACAGCATCTTCATAATGTTCTTGCCAACGACTTTGACATCATTCATCCATGTACCTATAATGTATATGCCCCATTGTCGCAGTTATTGCCCAATTAGTTATTTCAAGGAGACCTAAGGTTACGTTTTGCTACTTGCTTTTGGCATTACTATGTTGAAAGATTGGCCACAAATGTACAAGTACGTAGAGATCCCATTTAGGGATAAGTTCGCCTTTGTATATTACTTTAATAACAATGTTGTAAGTAATAAGTATTTGTCGCAGTTGGACGAAAAACGGGACTGAGTGGGCGTGCATTTTCTTCAGTTTCCGACATTGTGGGTATACCTAGTAATCTCAAGCAGAAATAAAAGAACTAGAATTAATTTAACGAAATCAAATTCGATTCTCCGTCATATTTATATATTTGTGCAATAAAGAATTTACATACATACCTACCTACATACATACTATATCTAGACTCACT
>OZ014439.1:21356647-21383839 GCA_963966035.1 Acleris laterana
CGCGCCCAGCGCCGCTCGGCGTCGCCCCGCGTAGCTGGCCGGCCGCGGGTGTCGCGACACCTGCGTCTGCGACACACACTACTATTGTACCTAGGGCAGTCTGTGACACACGTTACACCGTCATGGCAGCCACACTACAGCTGCGGCATGGCTAGCACAACTTTATAAACTCCGTGTATCGAGCATCACTTCAGGATTAGTTTATCCTAGTACAATTAATTGTTCGTTTGCACAAAACTTTCATTTTATTAATATCGCCTTTTAAGCGTGCTAGCAATTTCTACTATGACGACTAAAGAGTAACAAAAAGTGTCCTAATGGAACATTACTTAGTGCTGATAAAAGTTTTTGCGAATGGGCGTCGTCACGTCAGTCAGGTCAGGTTAGGGCGGATGGAGTGCTATGCATTTCAAACATCAATGCGTCGAGGATGTGTGTCACGCAAGAGAGTAACTAACAGTTTATGCTCCATTAGAATACCTATAAAGCCACACAAGTTGAACGATAAGGGAAGTTTGATTACGTAGGTAAAGTTTTTTTTTTCAAGATTTGGAGATGGCGCGGCCATTGAGTTGACAAGTAAGCAGCTAAGTGCCATGGCCCATGGGGCTCACGTCTAAGGGCCATATTACAAGGGCGATTCTCCGTGGGGGAGCGCGGGGAACCGTCGTGTCGTTCGACTCTAAACCCTTTCGTGCGTCTTCATGAGAAGTACGGATGTAGCCGTAACTGTAAGCACCTACATATGCTCTTATGAAGGCTAGATGACAACGGCGCATTACTCGAACCTATTAGAGCTTCGTTTATATTAAAAAAAATCGACATCCGCGAAAGAGTCTTGAGCAACGGCACGTACCTATTACAAATTACGGTTGGATCAATTCTAGATCGTGAATTGTAACTCTGATGATAGCAGCGTGGTGGCCGCAGGGAATAACGGAGACGTTTAAGTTAAGTCTATTTGAGGTGCATTTGTTTGCATCACTCGCTCTTAAGATAGTGATCATAATGAATGCAGCGGGGGGCGGGAAAGGTCAATGGCGGTAGCGTAGCGTGGAGAGTTCGCAAAATGTACCAATTGGAGTTATACTTATGCTAAGGTAATTCAATTCAATTTTTGGGAAGATAATGCGGCCCCATCAATGTTTTGATGATTCTGCCAATGTCGAGGTTGGATAGTGCGCTGCCATATGACATTTATAGTCTTGTTCGGTGCGTTGACGGTGTTCGGTGGTACCTTCCTAGAAAATGCATGTGACAGCTGTACTATATGTACACTATTTTTTTTTTTTTTTTAATGACATAGAGATGACGACCGAGCACACAGGCCACCTGATGGTAAGTGGAAACTGTGACCCATAGACATTCGCACTCACAAGACTGCAGAGCAATCCTAAGACTGCAAATGCGCTGTGAGACTTACCTCGGCATTCTTCACTCGCGTGTAGCCGTCCTGGCTGGTGTACGCCTGGGTCTCCCTGAAGTTCGTCTTTTCCTTCAGGTACTGCTCATCTGCGGACGAAGAACAATTAAAGTTGATACTTCCAACAAAAATAATTAACAAACAAATTTGGACACCCAAGCTTACCGAATGATTTCTGGTGTCGCGGCATCAGGCGGCAGTAGCAAACAATTATTAACAAAATAACCACCCCGCAAATTCCTCCAACAAGCCAAGATAACCAAATAATTATAACGCGACCCTAAAATAGAGGCAAACTGATAAGAACAAGTAGAAAACTAAGGTATCCGTTTCCTTCATATTTTGTCTGGGCATAGTACCTGCTGAAACATTTCAGTTATTAACGAGTAAGCGAAAACCGCACCATCTTGATCCCACTTTATATTGAACGCCTAACATTTTATCTTATTTTGGTATCAAAATACTACTTAAATCTTAAAAACTACGTTAAAATCTAATATTAAATTAACTAAACATGCAGCTCACTGCTCTAACATCTTGGGAAGAATGTTTTCAATCTCAGAGTTGAATGAGCGGAGCGGCTTCACGCGCCTGCGCTGTGGGGCGCGACCCGCAGGCCCGCGCAGCCGACCGCCGCGCGATCAATACTGTAGGTACGAGACTACGAGAGTAGGTATTATTTACCGCTAATGGTTAGTGGTTAAAATCGATGCCCTATCCCTTTCACTCGTCTTTCGAGACTAAATCTAGGTAAGTATATGTACAGTCAGCATCAAAAGTAGCTAAACAGAATAACATGCTCAAAATTATCTAGACACGACGTATCCATGGACTTCATTTTTGTAAATTAACGCAACCGTGATACGTCATTTGAAAAACGAGGCGCGCCGTTGTAGGTTGAACCGCCCTACTCACAGATATTTTAGAGACAATTAACTCGTTCCTTTTCAAACTTGTGTATGAAAAATCGGTAATGCCATTTTCAGTTTATGACGATAGGAAAATAATGCTTATTCCCATCGTAACACAGTTCAAATTAAATTGCGTTGATTATGCACACTGGGCCTTACGAGGTTAACCGTCACTAAAGGTGCACACATTTTGCATCTTTCACTCAAAGTGACACGTCTGAACGCAAAGTGAAAGAAAAGTGCCGAATTAATTAATTAGTAAATTGATCAAACAGTGTTGGATATTTTCATTCGGCATCATTCATTCCCACTACGAATGAAACATTCACTCGACGTCATATTGAAGGAATCTACTGATAAATGTTCCTTAAGTCATTCCAGCTAAGACGTGTGAACATGTAATGAAAGAAAAATGAAGCATTCACTCGAAAGAACATTCACTCGAGTGAACCGTCTTAGGTATATCACCTTAACAGACTCTAAGGCTCGTATTAATAAACTCATCGTGGCTGAGATGCACAAGATACGTAAAAGTAAACATCAAACCATAGAACACTGTCATTTTTGACGCTTCTCGGGCCGAGCATTAGAGTTGAGATTAGTTTATTAATACGGCCCTAAGTGCGACCGTTAATAAGTTATCCTATTTTTTCGATAAACCGCACATCACTGGCTGCAAACTTATGTACACTAATGAAGAGTAACACACTACAAATCTAAAAAACGGTACACTTTTGTAAGCGGTTATAGACGTCTCTTTTTAACGATGGGCTTTTTAACAGGTGCAGAGAATATACTCCGTCTATCTTATTATAGGTCTAGGTATTAGTTTGACTATCATCAATCTAGTGCCATACTTGGCAATTTCTTAAATATCACTACTTTTGGTAGCACATAAGAATTTGGTCTATTTTTAAATTTATAATGTTTGGTGGAATTTAAGGTCTGACATACATTATCATCTTATTTTGGTCAGTGCTGGTAAGTTCATTTTAAAATTACGAATGCTACGTTTTGAACATCTTTCTGTCAATGTTATGTCAAACTTTCAGTTGTTGTTTTTTTAGTTCATCCCATAAGGGATAGGCAAGGATCAAAGATCATACAGCCAATTCTTATTTTTGTATTTTTCTGATATCATGTCAAATTAAGGCCTAAGCCAGTTCTTCAGTATTTATACATTTAGTCATTTCCTTTAAAATAAGGCTATCAAGAGCCAATTCTGTAGTATTTCATTCCTGTAATTCCTTTTCTATATTATGTTGTCTTTTCCGTTCCGTTTGAATCCATGTCAATCAAATACTTTGTCAGCCTTTAGCTAACGTCATGTCCAAATTGTCAAATTCTTGATAATCTTTTCTTTTCTTGCTTGATTGATCTTGATATTCTTGATGATCACATCACACACATTCACAAAAATAATCATATTTCAAAGTCAATACTTTTAAAATAGTTATATAAATACAAATACACTGCTGGGTTCACTAGTAAGTCTTCAGTACTACGCGGGATTAATTCTGGAGTAGCGTATTCTGTTAAGAGCGTTTCTATAAGGGCGAGGCGATGTAAATTATTGGCAGGGCAATCGAATATAATATGATCTAGAGTTTGGCTATTCTCAGTATCGCAGTCATTGCATCGCGAGGAGGGGACCATATTCATACGATGCAAATGTGCATTAAATCTCCCATGACCAAAACGTAAGCGGCATAGAGTGACATAAAACTTTCTACTATAGAAGAAAGAACTCTTTGAAAACCAGGGCTTGGAGATCTTCTTATTAATAGCTGCGTACCATTTGCCTTTTCTTTCTAGTGATGCAGTCCAGTCTTGTTTCCATTTGCTATTCATTTGTTGAGAAATTTTAACAAGTAAATCATGATATCGCACCTTTGCGACAAAACTGTGCTATCTTCAAAGTTGCGACAAAAGAAGTTGTCACAGTTTTGTCGCAAAGGTGCGATATGGTATAGCAATATTAAGCACACTTCCGCTGGCACTATCTGTAATGGTTCTAGCTAAATAATCAACTGCTTCATTTCCAGCAACACCAATATGGCCAGGAGACCACATAAACTGCACAACAACATTATCTTCTTGTAGCCGTAACCACATCATTTTAATATTATGTAAGATATAACTAGTATTTGCATTAAATCTATTGTTTTCTAATGCTCTTAAGACGCTTAAGCTGTCAGATATAATCAACCATTTCTTATTTTCCTGAGAGTGATGTTCAAAAATATGCTGCAAAGCGGCTGAGATAGCTAAAGATTCAGCAGAATAAATGCTTAGCTCTGATGGTAACTTGGTTCCGCGTCCTGTCTTACATTTTGAATTATAAATTGCCATGGATACCTCATTGCATTTCTTAGATCCATCAGTGTAGATGCAGTTATAACCTGAATAATTTGCTAACCTTTCATACACCTCTTCTTTAGTTTTGGTCTTGCAAATAGTGTCAATTTTCATATTAGTAAACTTGCTACTGTAATTCCCACTATAACATGGCCAATTTTCGCTATCATAAATATTATACTTATTTTTGTATTCTAATATTTCAGACAAGTCATGCAGTGCAAAAGGCAAAGATGAAGAATTACTAGTGGAATTAAGAATATAAGTACTTTGAAACTTTTTAACTAATGGATGAAACTTCAAAGAGAGAAGTTTAAGAATAAATCGGAATTTCAAATATTTAAAACGTAAAAGCAGGGGTGGAGTGTTACACTCCACCTGTAATGAATTAATGGGAGTGGTTTTCATGCAACCGGTTATTATACGTAAGTTACTGTTCTGAATTACATCTAACTTGTGAACTAATTTCTCATTAGAAGCATAACACAAGAAACCATAATCAAAGTGACTTCTTACTAGAGCTTTATATAGGATTAGTAACGTTTTTGGGTCAGCTCCCCAAGAAGTATTAGTGAGAGACCTGAGGACGTTAGTAGCCCTAGAAGCTCTTTCTATTATAATATTTACATACTTGTTCCAGGACAAGTTGTTAGTAAATTCAACCCCTAAAAATTTTACAGTGGATGCTAGTGGTAACTTCATATTATTATAAAATATATTTACACTAAATGGACGAATCTTATTAAAAACAATTACTTTTGATTTATCGGGATGAATGTCCAAATTGAGATATGAAAAATAATTGTGCAATGTATAGAGAGCATGGTTTAATCTATTAACTAAATCAGAAACATTAGCACCTGATGCATATACTACTAAATCATCAGCAAACTGAAGATTGAGTACATGTGATCCTAAAATGCTATTCAACTTATGTATATACAGAGTAAAAATTAAGGGGCTTAATATTCCCCCTTGACAAACCCCTTTGTGAGATAGTCTAGGCCCTATCAAGAGCTTATTCACTTTAACATAGACTTGACGGGCATGAAGAAAGTGGAATATCCAATTAATAAGCTTGTCAGGAATATTAAGTGAGGCCAGCACTGAGGTTAAAATATTATGATTAACATTATTAAATGCACCCACTATATCAAAAAATATTCCAATAAAAACATGTTTTTTCTGCATAGAGCTAAATATATCTAATTGTAAATGTGTTAAACTCTCACGAGAAGACTTCCCTCTTCTAAACCCAAACTGATTTGATGGTAAAAGTTTATTGTTCTCTACATAAAATTCTAATCTGTGCTTTAGAAGCTGTTCAAAAATTTTACCAAAACATGAAGTGAGAGCTATAGGTCTATAGGAATTAGCATCATTTTTATTTTTATAGGGCTTCAGGATAGGAACTAAACAATCAATTTTCCAGTGTTGTGGTATCAGGGATTTGTCCCATAATAAATAAAAATGTTTAAAATAACGTACAAACTATGAGGGGAAAGTTTTTTCATTACTTTGTATGGCAGACCATCTAATCCACATGCAGTATCCCGACGTGACATAACTGCTGAAACCAATTCCGCATACGTAAAAGGTCTCTTCATAAAATCTGAATGAGTACTATTGTTTATAGGCTGTGACTGATAAGGCTGTTCAACTGTATCCGCAGTATATTTCTCTAAAAACTGTGGGACCCATGACAAATTATTATGTTTAGAAGTATCAACATAAGTCTTATTGAATTTTTTCATATAATTCCAGATTCTACTAATGGGAGTTGTTCTATTAAAGGATTCGCATAAGGACTTCCAGCTTAACTTAGCTTCAGTTTTCAACACTACCTGTCTAACTGCTTGCAATCTTTTAAACTCAAGGTAATTTTCCTGTGAAATATCATTTTTAAATTTAATGTATGCATTCTTAGCATTTAAAACAGCACTATCACACTTAGTATTCCACCATGGTAAAGGAACGCTTTTTTTAAATGCAGTGGGAGTTGATTGACGTATGCGTTGATGTGTACTATGCATAGGTAAACACTGCCTTATTGTTGTATTTATAATATCTATCAACTGATTATAAGCTTCAAGTGGTTGAAGGTTATTAAATTCATGACTTGCAAAGATATTATTTGTTAGTTCAGTGTATTTGACCCAGTCAACTTTTTTTAAATTGTGATAAGGTAAAGTAGGTAATCCATAATTGCACTGTTCTACATTGCCATAACTGATCTCTATTTTTACAGGAAGATGATAACTACCTAGAGGGTCCTGAAAAACATCCCACTCACAATACAGAGCAAGACATGGAGAAACTATTGTTAAATCTAAAGCATTGGGTTGCCAAGAATGAGAGCCTACCGTTGTCATATGACCGTCATTCAATAAAAATAAATAATTTTCGTCAATTGCAGCCGCTACGTCACGTCCTCGACCGTCAATTGAGTTACATCCCCAAATGGAATGCTTAGCATTAAAGTCTCCAGCTATTAAAACTGGCTCAGGAAGGCTAGCAATTAACCTGTTTAATTTATTTTTGGTAAAATTTACATTACTACCGGGGCAATAAAGGCTAACTATTGTTAGCTCTTTATTCTGCCCATAGGCAATTCTTATAACTATATTTTGCAATGAATCATCCCAGAATGTATCTATTTTACTAAACTGCAAACTATTATGTACTATAATAGCAACTCCATTGTGATCATTACCTGAATCTAATCTTACTACACTATAACCTTTAATATTAAAACGACTATTGGATTTAAGCCATGTTTCACTTATGATAGCAATATCAATATCATTCTCCCTTAGAAAGTACTTAAATATATGTAACTTATTTAATATACTTTGAGCATTCCACTGTATAATTTTTAATTTACCCATTATATGAGCTAAAGTAATTAAGGCTTCTTCTTTTTGGTTATGGTTTCAAGGAGAACATCCTTGATGCTTTGGGTACAAATGGGCTTATCGTTTGACTTATTTAAACTGACTATTTTGACTATTGATTCTATAAGCATGTTCATGATGAAGTCTGAGCTTAATAAGGAAATAAGCTGGTCCGGTTGAGAATTTAATTTCGGGAAATTCGTGTTATTAAATAAATCTGCATATTTGACTGTCTTTTTTTCAACTTTCAGTTTGTTTTCTTTAATTTTCTGCTGCTTTATAGGACATGTTGAGGAAATTGAAACATGATTACCTTGGCAATGACAGCACTTAGCGTCCTTTGCTTCTATATCGCATTCTGAGAATTTATGGTCACCCTGGCATATTGAACATCTTGTGGAGTTTTTACAAAATTTCGCAATGTGCCCGTACCGTAGGCAACGCAAGCATTGCAGTACGGGTTGAATATAAGGCCGAACCTCAAAACGCCAACTGTTTAAGTTGACATTTTCTGGCAAGACAGGTGAAGAGAATGTTATCCTGACTGTTTTTAATGGATCGTACGTATCTCCTACCTTCTTCATAAACCGTTGCACACTTATAATGTTGTTGGAGCTGGACAAATTGTTAAATATTTCTTTGTTACTTAACTCTATCGGAACATGTTGTATAACTCCAACCGTTTCGGTCGAGGACGCAGGAATGGAAGCTTTAAGCTTTTGACCCTCGAGAAATATTTTATTTACCAGCGCAGCGTTAGCTAGCGCTGGCCGTTCAAATATGACTCCAATTTTAAATTTATTTATTCTTTGAAGTTGTTTTATTCCTTTCAAGTTCCGTTTAAGGATGTTAGCAAGCATCATTATATTTTTGTCCCCAATAGCTTGGCCAGGCTCCAAGCTCTCCAGGAAGACAATGTACTCAAAGTGGCCTCCGCTTTCCGGGTAAAGTCGCACATAATTTGAAACATTGTACGGTAGGTACTTATCTCTATCATCTGCTTCGGATACGCTCCCAAAGGAGTCATCCGAAATACTCCCTGTTTCTTCTGTCCCCTCCAGTTCGCCACGCTTTTTCCGCTTCATTGCCTTTCCCATCTCGCCAAAGCAAACTACTCCGAAACAATTAATTTAAATTGGAGCGGCAAAAATTTTGTCCTATCAGCTTAAAGTTTCCCGCCTTCCTCCTTGTCAAACTTTCATGTTTGAAGTAAGTATGCGTTCCATTTCACGTTGTTGGGTAATACAGGCTAAATGCATTTTGTATAATTGAATTGTCACACAAGTAGAAAATAATTAAAACTAACTGTTTCTAAATTTTCTGTTTAATATCGAAGTAGTCGTTACACAAACTACCGAGACTGTATTTAACTTGGATTAATTTCAAAAATATTGTGGATTCACAACTCAAATGATACGTAACAAGGAAAGGAGCATTACCTGTTTTTGCTTTAATGCGGGTATTCTTCACTATCGCATTTTCATCAATTAACTGTAAACTAATAAGTTTAAATTAGATCAGTGGCGTTTTTACATCACCAACTGTCTGTCCATGCGAGACCTTTGATTATTGTTATCAGTCGGTTCTCGTGTTTACAAATGCGAGTGTACTCATCGTACGATCGCGACGTCATGACGCGCATTTGAACTAAATTCGAAGTGATTTCACGACATATTTACTCCGAAATTACGAAATCAGTGGTAGTGTCGTTCGCAGCGGATCTGTTTACCCACATACCAATTATAACAGGGCCATAGAATATATGTATTCTCGCTGAAAATAGGTAAACAATGAGCAGTGCAAAAATAAGTTTTTGTATATTATTTATTTACGGCATCCTCGCTCAGAATTCATTAGGTTTATCGCCGGTCATCTTAAGTAAGTGTTGTTTTAATTACTGTGTTTTCTTTACAATCATATTATGCATTAGGTATTGTGAAAAGTACAGAATATTATCTGAGAATGGCACCTTATTTTCAGTACCTGGTGATGGGGGAAGTCAGTTAGAAGCCAAGTTGAACAAGAGCTCCGTGGTTCACTATATCTGTGCCAAGACATCCACGGACTACTTTAATATTTGGCTTAATCTTGAATTACTGGTGCCCTTTGTGATAGACTGCTGGGTCGATAACCTAAAGCTGGAGTATAACAATGTGACGCGAACTACTAAGGACCCCGCCGGGGTGAGCGTTCGCATCCCTGGGTGGGGCACACCTGAGCCTGTAGAGTGGCTGGATCCGTCACACCAGAGCTCCGGGGCCTATTTCAACAGTATAGCAGATGAACTTGTAAAGATTGGATATGTAAGAAATGTATCTATAAGAGGAGCTCCATATGACTTCAGAAAAGCCCCAAGTAAGTAATAATAATATGTTTCTTGTAATATTCAATACAATACAATTCAATAATTTATTGCATATCATCTTACAATTCAAGGTGAAACAAACAGGAATAGGCATACATGTGATACCCTGCAAGAGCACAAGGGGCATTTGGTATATGGAGAGAATACATATTTGGTATATGGATTGGTACAGGGAAGGCCTATGCAGTGGATATTGGGCTGACTATTAAAGTTAAATTATATTAAGTTGATACCTACTCAAAAAATATGAATGAACAATGTTCCAGCTATATTATAATGCCTGAAATTTATGAAGGAAAGGATTCTTTAATTCCTAGTGTTCTTTCATAGCTAGAATCAGAACTATCAAATTTATTTATTAGCATGCTGCAAAGACTCAAACGACTATAAATAGAAAAAAATATTTATATTTATATTATTTATTTTTCTACAGATGAGAATGCAGAGTTCTTTGTTAAGTTAAAAACTCTAGTGGAAGAGACGTACAATGCCAACAACAAGTCGGCGGTGTCGCTGGTCGTGCACAGCATGGGAGGCTCCATGGCGCTGCACTTCCTGCGGCTGCAGAAGCAGTCGTGGAAGGACCAGTACATACGGAGGCTGGTGTCTCTGTCCACGCCCTGGGGAGGAGCGGTGAAGGCACTCAAGGTCTTTGCTATAGGTAAGTTAAAGCCAGTTTATTGTGTAACACATATTCAACTTTTTTAAATCATTTGGTTGTAAACCCTTTGTTCTATATTCTTAACCAATTAATAGAATATGAAAGCAGAAGTAATGGGATTGACCGGTATTTGTTTTTTTTCTCAAACAGATTAGAATAAATGACCATTATTAGGCAGCATGTCTGGTGTCTTGGCCACCAACAAAAAGTCAACCAGTACAAACACTTTGCCCTCAATAAAGTTTCATTTAAATTAGTTAATAAGAAGAATTTAGATGATGATGATATTAATTACAATTTAATACTTAAATAAATTATCAGGGGACAGCGTCACACAAATTGACCTAATCCTAAAGTAACCTCTAGGCTTGTGCTGTGGGTATAGTAGGAACTATTTAAAATCACGATTCCCACTTGAGAACTTATCCGCGATGAATGGCATTGTTATCTTTTGTTAAACGCAACCGCTAACTACCTGTACAACATGAAATGCATCAATAACAAAAAAATGAATATGAATTACAACTTTACCGTGTTGCGAATAAGGTTCAAATTGGAATAGGACACACTTCACATAAATCCTTTTGGAAATGACATATAATAAGGACCACCGGGTCGAGCATTTAGTATTTTTATAAAAATATCACCTGTAACAAACATAGACAGACATGTCTATGCTATTACAATATGGACCTTATTTTTGAAGGAATACTATTGTTATTCATACGACATCTTTTGTTATTTATGGTATTTATTTTGCACAGGTAATTAACGGTTGGGTTTACAAATGATAACAATGCCATTGTTCAGCAGTTAAGCTCTCAAGTGGGAATCGTGATTATAAATAGTTCCTACTATACTAGACAAAGATAAACTTTCTTATATAGAGGAATACATGCTTAACTACATAGAAAACATCCAAGACTCAGAGCAAATACTCATGCTCATCGCACACACAGATATCTGCCGCCTTGCTGGGATTTGAACCTGGAGCCGCTTACTTTGAAGGCAGCGTCATCACAAATTGGTTCATTATTACCTTTTAAGATACTTTTTTCGTAATAGCGTAGGTGCTTAGGATCGCAAACCCCAAAATATGGTGTTGAACCAAATTAAAATCATTTATCCTCTTTGTCTAACATAGGTAAATATAGATCTACAGATCTTTATCTACATTTATTCAATCTCCAACCTGAGGCCGTACTTTGTATGTCGAAGTTCGAAGTTATGTTAGCTCCCTTTCACACATAATTCGAGACTAGATCGAGAGAAAGGGATGGAGCTAATGTAACTTCTAACTTCGATTTTCAAAGTAGAACCTCTGCACTCATGAGCTGACTTGATTTATTAGGACTTTCTCACATTTCAACTCCGTAGATAAGCTAATAATAACATTTCGATTATGATATGAATTTTAATTAAGAGAAAGGGGTCATTCAAGGGGCCTTCAGAGAGAGGAATGAAGTAAATAATTAAAACATTATTTATCAAGTTGTAAAAACAAACAGGTCAGCGATTATCGCATACATACGAATTGCGCGGTTACTAGCGCTTGACGATTGAAAGGTTTAATTGCCGTGTTTCTCACTTATTATTACTATGTTATCCTTATTCAATATTATAACGCTTAAGTGAGTTTGTTTGTTACATATTCGCAGTCCCATCAATGTGAAAATCACCCTAAAAATTTCTGCGCGAATGAGGTCGCGGTCAAATAAATACCAAAATGCGCATCCTGACCTTGTTTCAAATAATTTCTGATATGTCGAATGACGTAGAATTAATTACTTTGTGCGCAATCAGGAAGTTAATAAACAAATGGTAGAACGTGGATTACTTCGCGGCCGGAGGTCGTTGATATCGCCGCTCGCGCTCGTGACGTGCAGCGATCTAACAAATAACAACACTGTTTAGATTAGTATCGCGTTGCGAAATAACCGTTTTTTAATTATTTACTAGCTTTTGCCCGCGACTATATTCGCGTAGTCGTTTATCGTTATTTCCTCAAGAACTGACCAATTTCCAAGGATAAAAGTATGCTATGTCCTTCCCTGGGTCTCAAGCTGACTCCATACCAAATTTCTTTGAAATTGGCTCAGCAGCTATCGCCGTGAAAGCATAACAAACAGACTTAATTCCACATGTATAATATTAAAACGTAATAATTCAAAAAATATTTATTCAGTAAATAGGCCACATGAGGGCTCTTTTACACGTCGGTAATATAGGGTGAATCTACCAGCGCTTCGGACAAGACCATCATTGCTGAGAAGAAGCGCCGCAAGAAACTCCAGCAGAAGGTCATTTTTTCCAATCATAAAAACATAATAGTACTTAAAACTAAGTTACATTAGGTAATCACTACATAGTATAAAACAAAGTCGCTTCCCGCTGTCTGTCCCTATGTATGCTTAGATCTTTAAAACTACGCAACGGATTTTGATGCGGTTTTTTTTAGTAGATAGAGTGATTCAAGAGGAAGGTTTTTATGTATAATAAATTTTGTTTTATGTACATGTGTTATAGAAAACTCAAATAAACCGAAGCGAAGCGAGGGCGGGTCGCTAGTAAAGTAATAAATTCTTAAAAATACCAAAAATATTTTTTTTACAAATGTAAGGTCGATACCTAAACCTAAAACTTGATAAAAAAAACTATGAGAACAACACGACGAGGTCTCTACGTCAAAAGCGATAACTAGAATAATTTATTTAAAAACAAGTCCTTACAAACGTGAACAGACCGGACCCCACAAACAGCACCCGTTCACGAGTATGACGCGTATCTCAGCCATCGATCGCCTCTCAACCATATGTTCGGGAAAGTGGCGACCCGATCAACGATATTAGTATGGATAGTGCGGATTAATTATACATTTTATTGAATTATAAGCATTCTTATGTTTACTGCTATATAAATCGGTTCAAAGTCGAAGACAAAGTTACTACTTTAAATGCCAATAGATAAGCCACGGTTAAAACATGCATACCCGTACCTACCTAGCTAGAGGTAATTAAAACATAATAATTCAAATTCTTGGCGCTCGCTTAAACGAGTGTTCGCTTAAGCATGTACGTATTAAAATGCGAAAGATGTGTGTGTGTGTGTTAGGGAGATAGTGTGTTTGTTACTCCGATTTTTAAATGTTCTTGAAAAATTTATAACCATAATTAATGTTACAATAAAACTTCCTTGTGAAGGAAAACCAGTCTGTCGTGAACATGTTTGTAAGCGAGTTTTCTAAGGAAAGATTAATCACTATTTGCCAGTACTTTGCAATGTTATTACGTTATTATTATTACTTATTAGTATTACTCAGAGCTCTAAGATACTAGGTCGCCATTAAATATATCGTAACATACAATCTGATCGAAAATATTTCAACTGGACTAAAGTTCACGGTGAAAGGTGCTTCTCCGCTGACTGGATAGATGAGACGAGAATTAACGTAGGTATCGAAAAAAAACAATACCCTCGCGTATTTATGGTGGAAATGGTTGTTTTAATACAAATTGCAATTCTCGTCTCGCCGGTGGAAAAGCACCTCGATGGCGGGTCTCCACGTACCTACAAGCTTGATAGTCGTTTTTACGTTAGTTACAGATAATTTTTTGAGCAAGTTGTATCATAGTAGGTATAAACAAACGTAGGTAGAACATCTCACAAGGGTAGATACATCGAGGCTTAAGTGGGCGCGCCTTACACGCCCGCGCCACTTGTCAAGATCCGGTAAATCAGTCGTGGTTGCGCCGCCTACGTGTGTCTGGTACCTACCTTACTCGAGGTTCGAAAGGGTCGGACGAAAATTACTTTTCGGTATGTACTTATCTTGTATGCTCTAATATATTCAACGGCGACTGTACCTTTAGCCTGTGTGTTGATAAAACTGTAGACAATAATAACGGAGTTGACCCCTGAACCTTGTTAGCAAGCGATTTGAGACAATCGCGGTGGCGTGTTGGTGTTGTTTCTTCAGTCAGCCGGGTCGTCGCCCTCGGGCCGGGGGCTCTATTCTATAGCTCTTATTTACTTGACAGTAAGACGACATGTTACAAGCAATATGGTTTTAACTAGTAGAATATAGCTTCTACCATCGTTACATTAATGGTAAACTGAAATGTATTAACTCACAACGACGCGGTTAGCTTGGTTTGGTTTGGGTAGCATCTCGCTCCTCCGCAAAACTCTTACGCAAAGTCGTGTTGAACTTCACCTCATTGCAAAACTGTTCTATAATAAACACGAGTGAATTTTGTTGCCTTCACAGTATGCATGTTTGATACAACAAACGAAACCAACGTCACACGTGTCTTTATTCCGCCCCCTTTACCGCGAAGTAAATTCACCCTTAGGTACAGTCAGCATCAAAAGTAGCTAAGCAGAATAACATGCTCAAAATGATTCAGACACGACGTATTCTCTTGACAATAGAGTCGAGTGCAGATCATTTTGAACTCTTCAGTTGCGAAGCTACTTCTGCTGCTGACTGTACGCACATTGTTGCTCAACTTTTTATTAAAAACCTTGTAGGTCCCTATATAGAGAAAAACTAGCACTATAAACACTTTCCGCGTGTGTTCCTGGCGAGTATAGCAAGTAGATGGTATCAAAAGAGAGAGCAGTATGTTAAATGTTGAGAGAAGCAAGATTCTTAGATATATTATTTTTACATGACTTTTAAAAACTTGAGATCTAAATTCATACCCAGTAAAAAGATAACATTCGATTCATACCCTGCCTGGTATTCACGCTCCTTAAAGAAAGCTTTGAAAGAAAAACATAAATATTTAAAAAAATATAAAACTTATAATAACAAGTCTGACTTTATTTCATATAACTTATTACGGTGCAGGGTACGGAAATTAGAGCAGATTTGCTTCACTACGTATATAAATAGTGTGGAGAATAATATCGCTAAAAACCCAAGGCAATTTTGGTCATTTATGAAATCGCGCTCAACCTCTCGTGGTTTGCCCAGCAGCTTAAAATATGACTGTAGGTTGGTCAATACCGGTCAAGATATATGTGATGCTTTCTCGGACTATTTCTCTACGACCTTCTCGACGTCGAACAGCACTAACGCATATCAATTAAACGGTTCTAATGTCAACTCTACAGCTAATTTAAACAGTGTTGAGGTTGACCCTGATGTTATCATTAATATATTGTTAAAATTGGACCCCTCAAAGTCTGCCGGCCCTGATGAACTGCCTGTCCAGTTCCTAATACATTGCGCGAGAAGCCTAGTTAAGCCAATTTTATTGTTGTTTAGGCGTTCTCTTTCCGAGTGTTATATACCATCCATATGGAAATCTGCGTACATCACTCCTGTACATAAAAAGGGATCTAAAACTGACGTAACGAACTACAGGCCCATCTCTAAATTATGCATACTGTCCAAAGTACTAGAAAAAGTCGTTTATAGTCAAGTTTATAGGACTTTTAGAAATTCCTTTAGTCTCAACCAACATGGTTTTTTGCAACGCAGATCTACAGTATCGAATCTGGCACTATTTAATGAATACGTTACTGAAGCTATGGATAGTGGCTACCAGGTGGATGTAGTCTTCACGGACTATAGTAAGGCATTCGATAGAATTGACCACGGAATATTGATTTCTAAATTGTGTGACATAGGAATTCATGGAGATTTGCTGCGATGGTTTTCGTCATACATCGATAACAGGTCTCAAGCTGTTGTCCTTAATAATTATATGTCCGGGTGGGTAGCGGTACCGAGTGGAGTCCCTCAAGGATCCTTACTCGGGCCCCTATTGTTCAATGTATTTGTTAATGACATCAGTAATTGTTTGATTCACTCTAAACTTCTTTGTTTTGCTGACGACATGAAGATTTTTGTTAAAATAAACTCTAACCATAATTCAACATTATTGCAATCTGATCTCGCACGCCTTGATGAGTACTGTCTCGTTAATAAATTGGATCTTAACCCGTCCAAGTGCTTTACTATGACTTTTTCGCGCCAACGTAATGTAATCTCTACATCTTATATGTTGAAGGGCCATATCCTCCAGAAAGTTTCAGTTATGAGAGATTTGGGTGTAATTTACGACGGCAAACTAATTTTTGACAAACATATCGACAGCATTGTTAAAGGTGCCCTTAAAGCACTGGGTTTCATTATGCGGAATTCTACTAATTTTACTCAGGCTAAAACTTTGAAAGTTCTCTACTGTACCTACGTTAGGAGTAGGCTGGAATATGCTTCTCAAATCTGGAACCCATGTTACAATAAGTATATAGACCGAATTGAACGTGTACAGCAAAAATTCATAAAATATCTGTGTTTTAAACTAAAATGCCCTTATAGTTCGAAATCTTATATCGATGTGTGTAAGAAGCATCATCTTATTCCGCTAAAAAAGCGACGTGAAATGGCAGATGCTGTCTATATGTTAAACATCACCAATGGTGTTACCGATTGTCCCGAGCTGCTTAGCAGCCTCTCTTTCAGTGCACCCGTCCGCTCTAGAAGACATTACTCCCCAATTTCTGTGAAACCTGCATCATCCAATTACAGACGGAATAGTTTTCTAAATCGTGCTAGCCGTAACTTAAATATTTTAGCGAATGAACTGGATATTGATATTTTTAATTCTAAAATACCTTCGGTGAGGCGGATTTTAGCTAAGAGGTGTTTTGACTGAGTGCGCCTTAAGCGAATTAACTCTTCGTAGGTAGGTTAACGTTGTTTTTACTTTAGGTATATGTATCTTCTTTTCACTTGTATCTTGTCAAGTCGCAACAGAAATATTAATTTTGTAATTTGTTGACTACTTCATCAATTTAACTCAATCTCTTGCATGTGTCGTGGTGTCTATGTGTGGCACCTTGTTTAGTGGTTAATTTTGTTTCCATAAGCGAGATCCTGTTACTGGCTTAGTTGATGCTATCTTATGTTTTTATATTGTTTTGTAAAGCTGTTGGTTCTCCTCGAATAAATAAATAAATAAATAAATAAATAAATAAATATTTTTATTTTTGGAATATAGCGAGGGATTTAAGTGACACCGCTCAACAACCACAACAACCACCAAGTGACACATTATGCTGGTTGTCAGTCCACCGATATGAGAACTTTTCAAAGGTTCGCTCGCTTCGCTTGTTCCATTTGCGCTGTTTGGTGACACTTATTGTTTTGTTGGTAAAAATAGTTAATTACATAATATAGCAGGCTTTTATACCTGTATAGGTAGGTTACTAATTTTGTATTATAAAATTTATCTTGTTACCAAACGGATTCAACCGATAATAATCAATGACAATGCTCTTGAATAGGTAATATTATTATTTAGATTAGTCGGATGATTGAGTATAACAAAAAAATGTGGTTGCGAATGTGGACCGTATGTTTATTCTGGACTGACCAGCGATTGGTCTCATCTGCTCGCTAGTTCGCCTATTCACTCTGGATTTAACCGATTCGATTTTCCAATAAAACATATATTCAGACAAATCAGATAGTTATTGACAATTATCACGGAATGAAATTAATTACCTACCGTGATAATTTCGAACCCTGCTCACCAAGTAGCGCAAGTCGAACGAGCGTAGCGAGCGACCCTATACAATATAGCCAAGATATGTGCTCCAGGGGACGACCTCGGCTCGCTGATGCTGCGCGAGAGCGTGATGCGCGCGGAGCAGATCACGTGCCCCTCGCTGGCGTGGCTGCTGCCCTCGCCGCTCTTCTGGAAGCCCTCCGAGGTGCTGGTGCAGACCGACAAGTATAACTACACCATCAATGACTTCGAGAAACTCTTCCTGTGAGTACCCTACTGAAGATAAAGTTGTTTTTTCTGGCGTGGGTGTCGTGACACTCCCCTGGAACGGAATAAATGCACCGTCGTTAGACCTTTAACCTAGCAATTTTTTTTTTTTTTTTTATGGCATCGAGTAGACAAACGAGCACACAGGCCACCTGATGGTAAGTGGAAACTGTGACCCATAGACATTCGCAATCCTAAGACTGCAAATGCGTTGCCAACCCTGAGGCTAAGATGGAATGCCTCTATGCTAGTCATTTCACCGGCTGTCTTATCCCCAAACCGGAACATAACAATGCGAACACTGCTGTTTGGCGGTAGGTTAATGGATAAGATGGTGGTAGCGATCCGGACGGACCCTGCACAAGGTCCTACCACCCACAAAATGCAATGCATCCGTCCCTTCGATTAATAAAGGAAACTACATCATTCACCACAGGTTCATAGATAATGTGACGTGCATGGAACTGACGAGATTTTATTGGTGTTGACTGATCGAAGAAAATGTTTACAGAGAAATTGGTAACATAAGTTTTATTTAAAAACTGCTGGTTTATGTAATGATTGTCACCTTTGTAAGGACTTCTACTATAATCGCGTTAAACTCTTTGCTCATGCTGAGGATTGTATAGTTTGTGTAGTTTAGGCAGCAAAATATACGTATGATGAGATTGGTGTAAATCACGCAGAGACATGGACCTGCCGGACGCGTGGCAGATGCGCAAGGACACTGCGCAGTACTCGAGCGACTTTAGCGCGCCCGGCGTCGAGGTGCACTGCCTCTACGGGTACAACATCTCCACCGTCGAGAAGTGAGTAGCCAATCAGGAGAGGGGAATGGCTGTTAAGAATTACTGGGATATGAGGGTTGTAGCAGGGTTCGACAGACAAACTAAATGTTTGACTATAGGTATGTGTGGCCAGTCCTCTGACTTCTCTTGCCTTCTTACAAGATATAAAATTTCATTAAGGTAGATAATTAATAGACACTATTTTTAACAGATTTTAAAAAGAAGGTTTTATATTCTAGTTTAGGCACAGTCACGAGATTTAATTTGGTACGCACTTTAGGTCCAAAGTCAATTTGACATTCTACAACAATAAGGTTGAGTTTCTTAAAAGTTACAAATGACTTGACATCTCTAATGACATTGACGACTTCAAGCATATTTTTCTTGAAATGGGTCCCCAATTAATGCTCGTTACCGTACGTACCTATGCGTGTTGAGAAATATTGTGTGATATCTCCAGGCTGGTGTACAAGCCGGGCACGTGGCTGGACGGGTACCCGCTGCTGGTGGCGGGCGACGGCGACGGCACGGTGAACCTGCGCTCGCTGTCGGCCTGCGAGCGCTGGCGCAAGCGGCGGCTCAACGCGGGCAAGACCGTCAAGGCGCTGCCGCTGCCCGGCGCCGAGCACCTGCGCATCCTGCACGACGCGCGCGCCGTGCACTACATCGCCACCGTCATGGCCAACTAGCCCAGGGGAGACGAATAGGCGGTGATGCTGTTCGACAACTTCACGCCTAAGTGCCAGGCTGGTGGTCCGCGAGCCGGTCCTAACTAAATTAGTTCAAATAAAAGCCTTTCCAGTGAAGATTTCGAATCTCAAATAATACACACATAAATTATTACTTACACACCGGTTACTATCCTCAGCGCACCGAAATATTCAAAGTACGAGTTCTAAACGTAGCGACAGATTCCAAAATAAAATTTGAACCGTAGCGACCGATTCCAAAATAGAATTCGAAATGTAGCGAAAATTTAAACGATACCATAAACCCAAAAATAATTACGCTACCGAGTGACATAACGCTTTTCACTCTATCTATACCGAAATTTTAAATAAAACGCTTTGCAAAAATTACACCTCATTTTTGTTTAATAGAATGAAGTAATAAAAGAGCGCGGGATAGGCATAAATTGGTCGTCCACGTGGAGACCTAGTGAAGTTGGACCCCTTGTCAGGTTTTATTTGGCCGTTATATAATTGGCAGAAAAAAAATCAATCGCTACGATACCTGCTTGTGTTATATTATATCTCATTGAACAGTCATTTCTTGCCAGATGCTCTCTACAATAGTTTTAACTCTACTAACTTGCCATCGGGTAGGCCTGTCGCGTTTCGTTGTTTTGTCGATTTAACTACGAGAACCGGTTTAATTTTATGAAACGATCAAGTGCTGTTACTTATCGTTTGGTTTTAATAACATAAATTGATATATGTTGGACTTTTTTGTTAATAA
This sequence comes from Acleris laterana, assembly GCA_963966035.1. Lineage (NCBI taxonomy): Eukaryota > Metazoa > Arthropoda > Insecta > Lepidoptera > Tortricidae > Acleris > Acleris laterana. The sequence goes on from OZ014439.1 coordinate 21,377,296, forward strand.
ACTAACTTACTAAACAAGTGTTTAAGTTACACATAATGCTCTAGAAGCTCTTAGACATTAAATACTCTTAGACATTAATAACTATTACTGCTCTCTCTCTCTCGGCTCTCTCTAACGCATTTTGTAGTTCAGATGAATATTTGCTCAGTGCAGAACGCGTAATATTACCGCTTATGATGTAAATAATGTGTTAACTTCACATCATATAAATAATCTTGTATTATTAGTTTGTCTGTGAGAGGTTGTGACGTCGTGTCGTGGCGGCTACTTGTTGATTACTGACGCCTCTGTTTATTTACCGTATCAATATTGTCTTCGTTACTTTATTATCTATTCGGTTAACACACCTGGTTTCAAATTACATTTAACTTTCCTAGTCAATATAAGAATATTATATTCATTTTGTATTTTTATGCTCACAAGATTAAGGAGTTTATTTTTTACAAGTTTCTCTTTTTTGTATTATAATGAATTTGATTTACTTTAGTTCGCCGGGGGGACACATTGACCAAGTTCTTGTATTCTCTGGGACTTGGCGGTCTCCGTAGAAAGTAAGAGTCAAGCCGGACATGAACGTGTTAGTACTCAGAAGTAAAGCAATATACTTTGTAAATTATTTACTCGTAAGAATTTATTTAGTTTTAAAAGAAACTTGTCGATTATTAGGAAATTATATGTAACATATTTGGGACCTATAAGGTTTCGATTTATCCAGCGAGTGCTGTGGTTACAAACCAGTGCACGATTGATAAAGAACAAACATTATGAAACAACCCGAATCTAAATCTACCGGGTTCCTGTGGATATAAGTTTTGTCATTTTGTTTCGGCATTTATGGAAAACATTAATAAAACCTGTTGGAAATACTTTAATGCGATTTTAAACTTATAAAATTCTTACAGGAGCCTGGTGGTTCACATAAACACACTTCCATTTTAAATGTCTTGTAAATATATGAATATTGTTCTGATACGAGTCGATATTTTATTTTAATGTAAAAAGCTGCTGCTGTGATAAGGATGCTTTTCGTGTGTGCTATTATTAAGCTCTCTTATTTCTGCTGCATCAAGCGTAAAATGAAGACGGTGACAGACGGGCGGGTTGTTGTTTAAAACTTACGCTCGCGCGATAAGTAGACGACAAATGGTGACCATTTTGTATTCGCTGGCGTCCTAACAGCGACAAATCACTCTATGCGTGTTTTTTCGTGCGCATTGCAGTACTGGATGACGTCATAAGCGTGTGTCATAATTAGTTACGTGAACAGTGACCACTATACTCGCTGCTTCCTCAGGTGATTTATTCATTTGTCTAGGTGCTATACTCAAACCGGGACAGATGGCTTACTTCAGGTTAAATTTGACATTTAACAATTCAAAATGTGTCAAACAATAATCAGAACTAAACTTTATCTGTCCGCGGTTTGAATATAGGAACCGGTCATAAGTAAATAAAGCTGATCCGATCCGAGCAGGACAAACGTATTCGCTGTCTTTCTTTTGGTCGTCTTCCCTCGAGCCCCAAAGTGTGTGTGGGTGAATTGCAAAAATATCGTACATGGTTAAGGGCTCAATTAGAAAATCCTTAAAAATCCTTAACTTTTTCCTTTGTGTCACGAAGATTAGTCATATAATCACATGGATAACTTTCGTTACCCATTGTCACTGTCTCAGTTTAGGCCTTAACTACGTACAATATTTTTTTAATTCACCCATATAAAGCTTTACAGTGCATGCGGTATATAAGTGATATATAATTCAATATTAGACAATCACACACGCTCGAGGGACAGCCGCAGCTGCCCGCGGTTACACGCCCGTTTGTCACCCACCATTAGTAACTTCGCAAATTAAGTTAAATAAAATAAAATAAAATAAAATTAATAAATCCCGATTTAGCACCATTTATTGACCCCCCCCCCCCCCTCCCTCTCACAGCTCCAGGGCGTCCTGCCGCCTGCAACGCCAAAACAAATAAATATAAATAGAGAACATGCACAGAGAATGAAACACGGGCTCGTAATAAACGTGTATTAACGTCATCTCGCCTGCGCCTACGTAGCCGTGTTTTATATTATATAAAACAATCATTACATAGCGCCGTACATAAAGCTTATTAATACTAATTTTGTGAAACAGTCGAGTCACAGTCGCAAACTGCGTAGATCAGTACAAGCCTAAATTACAATATTGTTCATTTTACCGCGTGTCTACGGCCCTTTACTAAGGTTAGGACTTGGTGGCATGCCGTGGTTATTTGATTTCGACCTTCGGTATTGACATATTTCAAAATTCATTCATTCATTAAACCGCTGAACCAAGCCCGTGTGGTTGCCGGGTTAGAATGGTATCACTCTGTCCTCCCGTGGACGTCGTAAGAGGCGACTAAGGGAATAAAGGCTTGTTGTACTATTAGGCGATGGGCTTGCATCCTGTCACTAATACACTGGTAAACATCTTAGTTTAAGTATGCAAAATGTGGTTACAGAATTATCAACAAGTTTTTAGAGTAGTAGGTAATTCTGTAACTGTGCCTACCCCACTCTGGGATTACAGGCGTGAAGTCAGATAAACCGAACTAAAACAGTCTGGAGGTTAAAACATTGGTTGAAATATGACAACACTGATGGTCAATATCAAAGTGTTGAGGACCAAAAAGTTGGACCACAGTTAAGCGCAGTTAACCATACAAACAACGAAGACGAAAAAAGTTCCGTTTTGCGACGAAAATTATCCCTACAATTGTATGACTAATTATCATGTCACAACCGAAAAGTTTCATAGAAAATTTAATTGATTGAGGTGGCGTGACTAACTTTTTGGTCCTTACCCGTATGTGGTGTAGATAATAAATAGCGAATGAAGACTCCATGGATTCTAGAACCATTGCATGCCACCGAAAGTCCTAACCATAATAAAACATTCGGATCTCTATTGACTGCCATAATTATTTTTAGTCATAATGTGTTTGAAGTCATAATTTTCGCGAGTCATAATGCATATTTCTCAGGACACGGTTATTTTTTCAGGATTTTTATAAAACGAACCTAACCTAACCTAACTAATCTACACGATAAACGTTTATTAAAAACTAACTTCACCCTGAAATAAGTTATGACAAAAAAAATATGAGTAACAATACATTATGGCCAACGATATGTACGGCGGTCAGGGGGTCCGGAAACATTCTCATTCTTCAAGTTACTATAGTTGAAGTGATACAATACAAAATTATGTGTCCTATTACAGGTTTTTCAAAATATAAGTCAGATTAAAAGCATATTAATAGAAGAGCCTGGTCGAAAATCATCGAATAACAAGTATTATATTTCGACTGTAGTTTATTTACTTTTATATAAATAAGAAACGTGTCTAGTATCACTTCAAGTCTTTTACACATATTAACATAGCACAAGCATTAATACAGATAACAATTCTCACTTAAAAATATAACCGTAGCATTATGTACAAATCAATACAACTAGGGATAAAACAGTTTCTCGCGAACACGAAAGATCTTTCAATCACAAGGGTTCCTTTCATTTCATGAAACAATGTCGGAATAACATACCTTATATACAAAACTCAATTCATAAAAATGAGTGAAATAAATAAATTTAAATATTTCCACACCGAAGACTTAAAACTAAGTGCACTGATACAGGTTCCAATAATAGTATGACATAATGTTGCGAGAAGCGAAGAATACAATTAATTGCTAATAATAAATGCTTAATTCCCCTTAAGTAAATTAACGGAACTCAGTGGCCGCCGGCCGCGGGGAGTGTCTGTTTCATGATCAAGTGAATAATTATATTTGATAGCTTGTTGTTCCTGGATGTTGATCATCAGTCCATCATTCTGCTGCTTTTGGAATACCATCGAAGGTTTCAAGGTTATATTTTACGATGTTAGAACAATTCTATATTTTGAAAGTATATATTTACCTTCTAAATAGGTACAGTCAGCCAATTTGATTCCTAGGCCACTATGGACTTTGTCAACGTGACGTTGTAAACCAAATCATAGGGAGTCTCCTACGTTTTGGTTGACAACGTCACTTTAACATAGTCCAAAGTGGCCTAGAAATCAAATTGGTTGACTGTACATGACCAAACTAACTAACCCATGGTCATGTCATGAATATGAGGAAACTAGGAACTGGCGTGGTAGGTCAAAGATTTCATGGGGAATGAACTAGTTAGGTACTAACTATTTCACTATTATCAAATCAAATATCACATGTTTCAACTAGAACACGAAATTAACTTATCGGTAAATTAGGGTTTTCTACCGAGATAATAATTGCAAGGTACGAGTATTTACTGGGTTGGAAAAAAAAGACAGAGTTAATATGTTAAAAAGTAACACAATCCGGAGAGCGGAAGACAAGGTTCACGGAGAGAAAAGGGGACATATTTTTCAGGGATACTTTTCTTTGAAAAAGTATTTCAGGAACATATTTTTTTCGTTCTGTTAATATCGCGCACCCAGCTAATGATGGGTGGGGCAAGTCCGTCTAAACAACAATATCTCCTAAAAATATATGGTTTGTCGCACTTACCCCGTTGACATACTTACCCCACCTGACGATTATATTCTTTAAACAAACTTTGTTATTACAATTATTTTTCTTTATTATTGCTCAATGCGTTCAATTATTGTGAATTTATAATTACATTAAAGTTATTTACTCGTACAAGTTATTTTTGGTTACAAATTTAAGAAGCCTCAAATATTTAATAACAATACATTTAAAGTTGGTCGTAAATAATAGCGTCGCATCATCTTACGGTTTCATGGCTCCACTACAAACGACGTGCCGCCGATGAGACGCTGCCCTTGACCTACCTACAGTCTGTGTCAATTCAAATGGATAAAGATGTAAACAAATTAGTACTGTTTGACACATAACCTCAAATTTTGATCAAGCGTGACTTTATTTAGAAAGACTTCATAGCTTAAACTTAATAATTAAGTAATTATAATTATCAACTGTATATTTTTGTAATTTATACACATGTCATGATCTGATCATTACTACTTGATCTTAAACAGTTAGTAATTTATAGATACTACTATAAATCATGAAAAATACCTCATTTGGTCTTCAAAAGTGATAAATGATAACGGTAATTGGTTATTTTGGTTTTGTTTGCATCTTTGCCCGTTTCAAGTGGCATCGACCTCCACGATTGGTATCTGCGTGTTTTTCTGTTGAATTATTTATATTCCCATTGCGTTAACACATTTTATTTGATACACATCTCACTTTGACACCCTATCGCTTTTACTCACGTTCACGATACCGCATTACAGCTTTAACCTGACGTTAAAGCGACAAAGTACAAAACGTAGTATTTTCTTTTTGCGTCTTTTTCTTATCAATTTAAAGCACTGTCACAAAGTTTCCGCTTGGGCGTTCCATGCACCAAACAAACATACAATTACACACTAATTTGTCCCTTAACACGTTCGGCGTTACACCGAATGTCGCTTACACATTCAATTTGTCGTTTCACTTCAGGCGTTTACCCTAGCACCATGTCTCAACAAAAGCATTAAAAAACAAGTTACTCTTAACTAGCGAGGCGATGGACATGAGTCTAGCACGATTCTAATTTACTGCGGAACTACACCTCTGTAAGGTCCATTCTAGTCATTTGGTACATTTACCGATCAAAGAATAACAATTTTCAATGGTCAAGATGGGCTATAAGAAAAGAAAGATAGCCCGTTAATAATAATAATCAATCATTGTATTATCTTACACAAATAACACGGGTAAAGGCTTAGGGCAAAATTAAGTCTAGACTTGCGCTATGTAGTACATAATGTTAGTAGGTACATACATATATTGATATAGATAAATAAATAATTAAAATCATCAAGAGAATCTATAACTATAATTAAACAAAATAAGGATTCAATTTGTATGTACGTTGGACCTTACGAGGATACTTAAAGTCATGCATTTTTGCCCATTGTACTACTAATTTATATTGCCTATGAGCCAAAATGTATAACTTAAGATATTTATGATAATGGAAAGCGTTTTCAACAATTACTCGCTTAGAATAAACAGTTTTTTCATTTCATTCAACATGTGTATAGTTCATCTGAATACAAGGCGTTATTTAAACTAGTCAATTAGAAATTTTGAAACATGATTCTGGGCTGACAGTACTTAGCGTCGAGGAAATATCCTTTTCATCTAATTAAGTACTGGGTTTATCGGAGACATTGAAAGTATTATTGTTTTAATATCGAATATTTTCAATGTTCTCTAACCTATGATGTTGTTTGAGATCGGTAATATGCCTCGTTTAGTTATGGAGAAGAACAGAAAAGAGGAATGGTTTTCAAACGTAGATTTTGTATAAACAGTTTTTTTTTACATGTAGCAGTTTACGGCATTCAGGTCGATTCTGGGTCATTTTAATAGTACTAGGTGTTGTTGAAATATGGTTAAAAGAAATATATTATTTGATGTTTTTTTTTTTTTTCACGTTATGAAGATGGTAATTTAAGGGTTGGTATAGACT
>OZ014439.1:21384039-21465194 GCA_963966035.1 Acleris laterana
AATCCGGTTCATTCGAAACGATATAGATATATAAAGTTCCTCGAAAAACCGGTTTCTGCGAAAAAACATAATAACGGCTTGAAAATTTAACCGGTATCCGGGCTATCATAACGGTGACAATAAGATAACATGTCAAAAGGAATATAGATTTACCAAGAATACAGCCCCTGTACGGACACGAGCGTTAATTTGGAACCAATTTCAAGAAAAATATATTTGAAGTCGTCAATGTCATTAGACGTGTCAAGTCATTTGTAACTTTTAAGAAACTCTAACCTTGTATTATGTCAGATTGACTTTGGACCTAAGGTGGGTACCAAATTTGATCTCGTGACTGTACCTACTCGTTTAATGAAATTGTTAAAAATATTGACTAGCATTCGAATACATATCCGAAATTATCGTTGAAAATATAAATCACCGTAGTATCGTTCGTTTAACAATTAATAATTAAATTAATCAACAATAAACACAATATGCAAAAAAAGCATTAGGGAATGTTAAGATATCTTATGTTACAAAAGATGCCATTGTCAAAGAAAAGGGCGATTTCGAGCGAGTTTAACAACAAAAAAACACTTACTTAAACTCTTAAAATTAAAACAGAAAAATTTCACCTACACATCCTGTTTTGTAAAAGTTGAAATTTTTGTATCGCAATACCGGGAGGAAAATGATGTTTTCCACCCTAGGGCGGAAAGTGATATTGTGAAAAGAATTGGTCAAGAACACAGCCATTTTTTTTTTAACTAGTTACTTGACCATGGAAGAATCTTGTACAGCCTTAACGATATAACTCTAGTTTTTATTAAACACGTTTAAAATAATCAAGAAAAAAAACTTCATTGTTTTCTCTAAATCAAGATAAAAATAAATTCGTAATTCTAAAAACAAGTCCCAGACAAAGTAAAACGTTTATATAATTAATGTAAACGAATATAACGTCCTTAATCAAAAGAGGACATTTCAGGACATTAGGCCAAACCATTTTACATGTGTCCATCAAGGGATACCGCATGACACTTAAGGCTGCGCCGAGCGTACGCCGGATGTACAGTGGCGCCCTCATTACTGTTATTGTGTTTTCTAATAAACTTTCCAATACACTAAAAATCAGTTTTATTGGCCATTTTTCGGGTTGTCTCCAGTTTTTTTTCCTAACAAACACGATCACTGTTACCTCCTGGCTTACGTGACAGAATACCAACAAAAAAATCATCGACCCAATTAACCACACATTGTTTAATTTGAATTGTACTATTCCGTTATGTGATGTGAACACAAAGATTCGTTATTTTAATCCAATAAAGGACTTGTTGCAGCAGATAAATGTAAAGTCAGTGTAAATATAAACGTTCTATAAGATGTGCAAAAAATCACACGTTCTTTCAAAATCTCTCAAAAAAGCACGTTCTAGATGAATCACTGTATTATCATATTGGATGTCAAGTAGCTCTTGTCTCTCCCATCTCGCCTTTGTAGCACCTCGAACAGTACGGTGTTAGCGTCGATGTCGCTATCGTCGCTAGGGTGCTGCCATTTTTGTTCCAACAACGGCTGACCGTCCTCTTTGGCCGAACGGGGACGTTTGACAGTTTCGAAGTCTTCAGAGTCTATGGCAGCCACAGTGCCTGTGACCGATTTGATGAAAAGTAGCTGTGGATTAAAAAAAAACAGAATTTAGTGCCGTCTAGGTTTTAAAATCGTGAAGCCAAAGGGCCTAATATGGCTGAGTTAATCGCGTGATAAATTTTGGATAAGGCATCCGTCACCTTCTGACAGGTAAATAGGTACACGTGTCAGAAAGAGTCGGATGCTTTATCCACAGTTGACACGCGATATAGACGCAGCCATACTAGGCCCGCAATTTAACTTTAAGGCTCATTTATCTTTGGTTCAAATTTAAAAAAAACTGTATATCCCAGCGTATCACATTCGCAAAACATCATATATTATATTATCAAACCGCGATTAGAATACAATTGAGCACTTATGTCGTTTCTGAATTAATACATGAAATGACATTGTCAATGGTAGAGTGTGCAGATAAATGATTATACTTATTTCTTTACGAAGAAGTTATAAAATTTGTGAATAAAACATAGGTACATTATATTACCTACTTTTATAAAATAAGTACTAAATTATGTAATAATTATATCTAGGAACACCATCAAAATTACACTACACTTAGAATGACCATCAAAAACTTCACTTCGTTTTATCATTTTCATTATTAAAGTATGTTAATACATAGAAGATGATTTCTCGGCACCGAACGTTTAATAACTTTACCACGATTCATATTGTATACCTACTATACAATACAATAATTATGTATACCTACTATATTTTCGACAGATACAGCGATTCGGTAACATGGAAATTATTTGGAAAATAATGATATTGATTTGTCAAATACTTTTATGACTTTAATATTTTTCCATGAAACAAATGACAGCATTTACAGAATAGGTAGAGTTGTTGTTTATACGTACTTACTGAATGATTAAGATGAAGCATTCTTTGTAAATCTTTTATCTGTAAGACAAGTGTCTGCAGTTAAACTATGAAGATATCATAGATTGACTTATAATTAATTATATTTATTTATTATGGACTAGCGACCCGCCCTCGCTTCGCTTCGGTTTATTTGAGTTTTCTGTAACACCAGTACATAAAATAAAAAAATATTATACATATAAACCTTCCTCTTGAATCACTCTATCTTTTAAAAAAAAACGCATCAAAATCCGTTGGGTAGTTTTAAAGATCTAAGCATACATAGGGACAGGCTGCGGGAAGCGACTTTGTTTTATACTATGTAGTGATACTTTTGTGCCAATGGTACTTCCGAAGTGTATTCTCATCGCGGTTTGATAATACACATAACCATAGCTCGGACAGGTCATCGAAAAACAATCGCAACACGGTTATAGTACAGTCACGGATTTTAATTGTTATGCCATCGTGAAGTGATTTAAATTCACAGTATTATGGCCAGAGCCCGGATCTTTCGCGGCAAAACAAAAGACTGTCGCAATCAAGTTTTTTTTTTATCGATATCGTGTATTATTATGTTTACATTATTTTACAATCATTCGTGACAGTTGTTTATATGTGTTATTCCATCTAAATCCTTTACTCCTATTTTTTCACATCAAGTAATAAAATAACCCGTTGGGTGACTAAGAGTTAAAACTTTGAATGAAGTGACTGGAAAGTAATACTTCAGAAACTGTCTGCTCCCGGAGAATGTTGAGAAATTAATGATTATCTACTCCTGTCACTATCATAAACCAAATAAAATGTCATAATATGCTGCTGTGTGTGCTGACGTAGATTTCGAAGAAGGAATTGGAAATACAAAACTCACGTAAAATGTTTTATTTAATATTTTTTTATTTCGTAGACCATCTACCACACAACTATCGATATATCGTTAAAAAAAAATCTAACACTAGCGAGATTACACGATTAGTCGATTAATCACCAATACATGACATAAATGTTTTGCATAATTAAAATGACGCATGTTCGGGTGAAAGATCAGCAAACTTTAACCTTAGATATGCATCGCTAGATTTATTTCACGTTCTCGATCTGTCTTCGCTCTGAATAAGAACTTATTTGTAGTTTTGTATAGTATAGAAAAAAAAAATCTTCGGCGACGTCAAATTGGTGACAGTCAAATTTCAATGTCAAACTAAAATTCATATACATTTTTGAAAACGCATCGAGTTAACTACACTCGCGGTCAAATAATTCGGGTCCGAGTGCGTTTTTCATACAAACGAGGCTATTTCGAAGCCTTGGTTCCTCGCCAGGGGATGCTTGTAGTGAAATCTGATGATGGATACCCCAAGCATCGATACAGGACTTCCAGAGTGCCTAGGACACCCAACTGATTGAATCTGCGGCTGACGCCGGAATTGTGTATCTTCAGAAAAACATCTAAAATGACAATAAAATGTAAGGAAATCCAAATGCTGACCCAAACTCTCTCGCTGTGGTGTCAACTGATTGTGCTATCAGTTAGGTATCTTAAGAACTTTTGACCTCCTCTATTGAACCTTGGAGTATCCAACATTAAACCTCACTCAAAACAACCCCTGGCTAGGGACCAAGGCTTCGAAATAGCCTCGTTTGTATGAAAAACGCACTCTGACCCGAATTATTTGACCGCGAGTGTACGCAGAACGAATAAGCCAAATAATTACATTGCATGAGCATTCACGATATAGCTCGGGCATTAAATATATCCCGAACACCTGAATCATGCCGCTGTGTTTGCATTCCCATAGACTAGTCTTTTGTTTTCTGTTTCCTTAGCGTTGCCAACCTTAACAGGGTGTAATTTTTATGGTCGTTCGAGATAACCTCAAACAAACGATTTAAATTTTGATCCTTGATGGTTTCCATTTTATGTTATTTTGTGTCGAGTGTGCCACTTTCCGTCTCTTCACCAAGCGGTTCCAACGGAAGACCAGTGCTGGCTTTACGGCTAGCGAATGCTGAGTTGGGACCGTTTCGCAACTGTTTCTGTGTCTTATTTTTTGTATCTATGTACCTAATGTTGTTTTGTATTGTTGCGAATAAATGTCTCTTTATCTTTATCTTTATATGGAGAAGAAGGCCATACGGAAGACCGCCGCCGTTTTAACCACGGTTCACAGCGACCAACGGCTGAACAAATTATTCACATTCAGCAACGTTACGAAGAACATCCAACAGGTCGAAAATATCTTCACGGCCAATTTACAGATTATTTTACAACAAAGCACCAAAAGTTTCAAAGGTAAATACAAAACCGCATACACTTTACTTTTAAGTCGATTAAAAAACATACACATACATACATACATAAGCTCACGCCTTTATTCCCAGAGTGGAGTAGGCAGAGCTACAGAATTACTAACAACTCTAAAAACTTGTTAATAATTCTGGAACCACGTTTTGCCCAATTAGGCTAAGATGTTTACCAGTGTATAAGTGACAGGTTGCAAGCCCATCGCCTAACAGTACTACACAGCCTTTATTCCCTTAGTCGTCTCTTACGACATCCACGGGAGGACATGGAATGGCACTATTCTTTCCCTTTTTATTCTTATTCTTATTATTTTTAAGGCTCGATTAAAAAAGTGATATTAGTAACAGCATCACTATTACTTGATCACTAGGAAGCCTTATTGTAAGGTGACAAGATTCACAAATGGTGATTTGATTAACTATATTACTGATAGACATAAAGCATTCGGAGACCATACTGTTACATTAGTGCATTTTGTAATCTTTCTGTTTGTAATACTTACCTATTATTTTCAGTAATACAGAAGACAAAAGAAAGTTAAATTAAAGTAATAAAATTTCATAGCGTATCTACTATCAATATTGGATCCGGTCACCTACGGCCACTTCCTTGGACGGCCACCACCCAAATTCTTTGTTCGTCCATTTCCCAGTTTGTCCATTTACCTGTTTGTCCATTTCCCAGTTTGTCCATTTCCCAGTTCGTCCATTTCCCCGAACGACCACTGGTCAGTTACGGCCTCTTCCTTGGTCGGCCACCACCCAAATTCCTTGTTCGTCCATTTCCCCAAACGACCATTTCCTTGGACGGCCACCACCCAAATTCCTTGTTCGTCCATTTCCCCAAACGACCACTCTACGACCACAGCTGTGAAGTGATGTGGCCGTTTGAGGAAGTGGCCGTTCAGAGAACTGGCCTTTAATGGGAAGTGGTCGTTCAGAGAACTGGCCTATCATGGGAAGTGGTCGTTCAGAGAACTGGCCTATCATGGGAAGTGGCCGTTCAGAGAACTGGCCTTACCTGGGAAGTGGCCGTTCGAAGCATGTGGCCGTAAGTGACCGGATCCTCAATATTGTGTTAGTCTTAGAAAAATAAGAACTGTCGCACAAGAACATAAAGAATCATTTGAGTACATAACGTAAACAAGAATTTAAAGTGTATGTGAAGTAAAAATAGGTCAATCGCGAGTCGGATCCCGCACTATTAACGTTCCGTAACCAATAAACTTATTTTTCAACAAAATAGCAATGTAAGAATAAATGTAGGCCTTCCGAAAGTCCAGACCAGTAAAGATTGTTTCAAATTAGAAAAGAGGGCATACACAATTTATATTGATTTCTATATGGCTTTTGACAGTGTCGACTATATAAAACTTAAAAAATAACTGCCATGCGACGGAACACAGGATAATCTCCTTTGGTTATTCTCTTAACTACAATAAACTTTTTTTAGCTGTACCTGACCACCAATTCGGCTTCAGAGAAAAGCACTCTACCATTGAACAGATACACAGATTAGTGGACAAGATACGTAACGAAATGGAAGCCAAGAAATATTGCTCAGCTGTATTCTTAGATGTCACACAAGCCTTTGATAAGGTTTGGCACGACGGCCTGCTATGTAAATTAAAAGCCAACATTTCACATAACTATTACCCGCTTTTAAAATCTTATCTCGAAAATCGGTGTTTCACGGTTAAACTAGGCGAAACTCAATCAAAATTGGTTAAAATAGGTTCCGGCGTTCCTCAGGGAAGTGTGCTCGGGCCCGTGTTGTACGTTCTCTTTACTGCAGACCTACCCATAAAAGACTCCACGACAATAGCCACGTTCGCAGATGACACAGCTGTTATAACTTCCCACGATAATCCAACGAGAGCGTCAGAACTGCTACAAGACAACTTAACAGCCATCCAAGCTTGGCTTAGTAAATGGAGGATAAAAACAAACGAAAGCAAGTCCATACACGTCACTTTCACAACACGAAGACAAACCTGCCCTCCTGTAACTTTGAATGGCATTGTCATCCCACAGAGAGAAGACACAAAATACCTTGGCATGCACCTCGACCGCAAACTAACTTGGAGAAAACATATCTTTACCAAGCGTAAACAATTGGGATTTCAGCTGGCCAAAATGAATTGGTTGATAAACAGAAAATCTGCCCTTAGCCTAGAAAGCAAACTAGCTATTTACAAAGCAATACTCAAACCAGTCTGGACTTACGGTATTCAACTCTGGGGCACTGCTGCTAACTCCAATATAGAAATTATACAAAGGTTCCAGAATAAAGTTTTACGCCAAATAGCTAATGCCCCATGGTATGTTACCAATGCCAACTTACACCGAGACTTGGGGATTCCCCTGTGTAACGTAACCGTTACAGCGTTCCCTGAGTAAACGATTTTACTGTATAATTTGACTATTTACAAACTTAAAATATCTAATACCAATTAACCTAGTATGCTAAATACAAAATAAAACACTATGTACAAACCCTAAAACTAATTGCCTAACTTCTGTAGCTATAATCAACGCAAGTCGTTTTACTATTTTAAAGCAGCAGGCGTTTTACACGTAGATAATGCGATGTCATAGCCTACGTCAGAGCATGATCTCGCGCGACGGTCCCCACCGTACCGTACCGTACCGTACAAGAACTCGTTCACTTTACCGGAGCAGCGACATGTGAAGACACCTAAAATTTTATTACTTGTGGTCGCTCATTCTACCTACGCTCCTAAACTATTTTACTTATTTTAAATTAATTTAATCTACATATATTTAAAAGTGAATTGTGTTTACCCCGATTGGGTGAGTGTTGCAATTTATTATTTATAACCAATACTAATGTGAATCAGTAGATTGTTCTTTCGTGCTTAACATTACTTTTCAGATTATGTAATATGCTTTTTTTTTTTTTTTTTTTTTTCTAGAAATAACAACAATTTTATTGTAATACTACAATACAATCGTATCTACAATTCAAAGTTAAAAACTAAACTTATTTTAATTAAAATAAAACTAAGCTACTGAAAAATTAAAGATTAAAATAAAAATCACCACTACAAAAAGAATACCCCCTCTAGCAGGTCCGCGCGCGGCATAGTCCCTATAACACTGGCTGCATTACCTCTCTGGATAGCTAGCCCAATCCTTTGGGAGAGGTAAGAACCAGCTCTAGGATCTCCGGAGGCGTCTATGAGCCGGGATGATAGGGCCTTTATAAAACTTTTCATATCGGCTGACCAAGGTCCCATAGTCTCTACTGCAAGCGCCATAAATTCGTAATTATTTAATAAAGATGAATATTTGCGGCGCTTGATGGTTTGGGCCTGATCAGCTGCTGCACCGGCTCGATTACGGGTTGACTGTACGTGGGACAGGGCGAATGTGTCAACACATGTCGCGTCCCACACCAGTGCCCTACCCAGTTTCCACGGCACTAAAGTAGCTCCGTCTGGTCGCTTGCCATCGTCTCTATGCAAACCTGCTGGTTCCAGGACAGCTGGTACAGAGGCAGTGGCAAGCGAACGACGGATCAGATCATTAATTGTGCCGTGGCGGTACAAACGGCCGGCACTTCTAGAGCATGAAAGGCCATGTCGACCCAGCTCACTCACTCCCTTCCCGCACGAGCAAGTATGAGGTTCACATATTCTAGCTCCAAGCCGCAAGCTTATTGCAATGCGCAAGCAGCTTGGGTCTAAGACTGTGCCTATATTGCGGGAAGGAAGAGCATTGAGCCAGTGACCTGATTCGCCTGCTGAGACAGCGAGGAGACGGGCACGATCCGTATCATCAGGACTATTTTGTATGAGAGATTCATGAATTGATACGAGGCGAGGTGTATCCCATGCTCTTTGGATATGCCTCTTGACTGGCATATCCACTCCTGGACACGACTCACACCAAGCGTCCCTGGCCTCCACCAGGTTGGCAATCTCAACGTCAAGTATTTGTGGAAGATTTAAGATAATACTGACGAGAGGCAACGAACCATAAGCGGAGGACAGGAAAGCAGGTAGTGCCACGCTAGATGAGCATCGAATACCAAGTCCGCCAAAACGAATTGGGAGAACCGCTTGAGTCCAAGGTCTTAAGCTAAAATGAATGTTTAATAATTTTGACAGAGTTGATTGAAGGGTAATATCTATAGAAGCCATGATGTCTGGAAATTTCCAAATTGGGCAACTCCGTAACAAATACATGAATTTTGGAGTGAAAAGACAAAACCGAATAATAAAAAGCGCCATGTGGGGGTTTATTTCGTATAAAAGGTTAGAAGTACTTTTAAACAGATTTAATTTACAATTTATAATGGGATTGATTGCTTCGTCAAAAATTGGTGAACCTAAAAGTGTTAAAGATGAATTTGAATGGACCGAAATGTTTGGTGAAGCTACATTAAACTTAGTGACGAAATCAATTTTTTTTTCCAAAGGAATGTGATCAGGAATATAAATTTCGCACTTAGTAAAGTTTAATGAGAGGCCTATATTAGAAAATTTTGTGATGATCGTTTGCAGGTCTTGTAGTACAGTTGACGCGTCCCCGCCAAGGGAACCGTCATCAAGGTACCATAAATTGAATTTAGAATTGAGATCAGAAATAATTGGATGAATGACTAAGCTAAAAATTACGGGCCCAAGCGGGTCTCCCTGTTGGCAACCCATGCATGAAGATATGATTTTGTCACCGAAAAGTAATTTTGAAGGTGCCCCATAGCATTGCCACAAATAGCTGTATAATTCTGGAACTTCTTTTTTGACAGCAGCTAGAAGGGCACCACGATCGACCGAATTAAAAGCATTTTTGACGTCAATTTGCTTGCATCATGTCATTAATATTAAGTCATTATAGTAGCTGACTATTTAAAGTAGCTAAGTTTCTTTGTTCTTATTAACTTCAGTATTATCTACCCTCTTGTCAAAAAAATATAATCTAGATTTGGCTATAAAATGTAACTACGTAATTGTAACCTAAGTCATATTAAACCCCAGCTGCTTTCATTGCTTCGCATTATCATTTTGTAATTTCCAATCTGCGGAAATTATTTGCATACACACTTTCATTGTGTGACAAGGTACTTTAAACCGTTATTGAGCTGATTTTGTATGCTGCTGCAACATCATTGATCACTATTTAATGCTTTTGGTAGCCATCTTGCTAGTAGTGCTTCCATCTTCACTTTCCGCCGGATGTTGCAGTCAGTATCGCTAAGTTGGACTTTCCGCTAAATGGCTAAATCGGAAATTTCCAGGGTCCTTGCTACCAGCTGACACGGCCTAAGCCTTCCTGCGGATCTAAAGAGACATCCGGACCTACCCGTGACGTCATCGGGCGCTCGCAACCACTCTCCGCGCGCCGCACTACAGGGAAGTGGCTGTCCAGTAAGACGGTGTTAAGTGTTCACGGCTTTCTCCTAAACAGTGTAATTCTAGGATTCACACCCTGAGACACTAATGTAGTTAACGCTCGTTTATACCTTCCAAATTAAAATTGTAATTTATATATATTGTTTCTCTTATCTCACCTGTAATTCTGCAAAGCGTTACACCTGGTCAAAGAAGAGATCAAAAGCCATAGCACAAAATACAAAGACCGCCTCAAGATCCACCCAAACAGCCTTGTGCTTCATCTTATGCCTGACAAACCTCCGCCTAGGAGACTAAAACACAAAATCCCAGCTGACCTAACAGTCTAGGAGTCAAAAGAGAGAGAAAAGAAAAAGTGAGATGCTGCAATGGGAGCATACTCCACAGGATATCCAAATGCATCAACACCACCAAAATAGAGCTCATTGTCCCAAAGAAAAGGACAGATCGCACTAGAAAAAAAAAAAAAAAAAAAAAACTACAATAAACTGTACTAAATTTATAATAGGTATTGGTCATGTGCCAGTGTTCACTGTGATAATATGTGGGGTACCGCAAGGTTCAATAGTTGGCCCATTTCTGTTTCATTTGCTTCTTATCAACATTTTATTATGTTTTACAAAGTGTACGATTTTGTTGTACACCGGCGCGGCGATTTAAAACTATCTTAAAAAGTCTGGTCTAATAAAGACGTCCTACTTACTACAGACAATTTAAATATTTATACCGACGACGGACAAATAAACTGCATCAAATTACGAACAACTTTCAAAGAAATTGATGCAGTTTCTCTACACAAAACAGATGCTGACTATAGTTTTAGGAAAGCATATCGGATAGCTGGGCTGTATTATGCGTTAATCGCACCAAACCGTTCAACAATCTTGTTTGACGCTGTAAAAGTTGCAAAAATATGTGAACGTAATTTTAATATTTTGAAAACACGGGATTAGTGATGACAATTTTCAGAATTCAGGATGCTCTTATATTTTTGCAGCTAACTGGACTTCATATACTACACCGACTGAATTCTTAGGTTTTTAGGCAGAAATATTTTTTGTGGAGGTTTCGCTGGCGGTCCATTCTACTGTGGTTTTAAAAATAAATTAAATTTAGATATTTTTAAATGAACAAATCTCTCAGTCATATACACCGCTAAGTTTGAAATGCCTGACCAAAGACGAAACTTTGGAAAACATCAGCTGGCATCATGTTCGACTCACTTGTCCAAGCAGTCGGCGACTGTCGGGCTGGCGCGGCGCAGCACGGGCAGCATGTAGTTGAGCAGGTGCTGCGTGGGCTGCATGGTGGTCTGCATGAAGGGCGCCAGCGGCGCGCCGCGCCCGTGCGACAGCCGGCACAGCAGCGGGAACGACGCGCGGTCGCCGCACACCAGCAGCAGCGTGATCGCCACGTCGTGGTAGCCCTGGGGGTGGGACGCGAGCCTTTAAAATAGACTGTCAAAGCCGCCTAGAACGATGTCAGTATAACGCCTTCAAAACGAGAGTCTACTCTTTTTTAACGCCAGCCAAAATAACATGACAGACAAACATGACTTCACCAGGTCGCTGGTGTCAGAGTCAGAGCTCCACTGCCTTATGGGTGACCTTAAGCGACTGACGACGCCTGTGTTTCCACGACCACGTGTCTCAATACCGTCGTAAAAATGTCGTAGACTTGTAGGTGGTGGAATATTACATGCTCTTGCAATTACGTCCAACCATTGGACCCCGCTGAGTTGTATCGCAATTTATAACCATGCAACATTTATAAAAAATAAAAACTGGAAGGATAGCAGCCGCAGAAAGATTTATAGTAGTGTAAGGAGATTGCTATAAATAAATACGGTTTAAACCACAGAAATATAACCACAATGTCAACGGTTTTCAGTGTCATCCAATAACCTCGCCGCTCACCGCGGCATCTGTCTGAAGCTAACACAACGCTTCCAATTCAAAATCACATTTTGGGCCCATTTGGAAGCTCACTAGAGCTAGTAATATAAGTCCATGCGGTACATTTCACAAGTAGACTTGTAGAAAAAAATATTGAGTGAAGTAATGTAATAGGGGTTCATCTAATTGGAAGATGCTGACTAATTATACTTTGTCAGTAGTGGTGTCTAGACAAGTCATTAGTAGTTTCTTTGGCCATGTCTATCTATAGTGGTATAGGCCCATAGCATGTCATTAATGGTTTCTTTGGTTATGGCTCATGTCATTAATTAGTGGACTATTTGGTATTTTCATTAGTGGTCTCTAGCCATCTCATTAGTAATCTCTTTCGCCATTTCACTCGGGGTATATGTAGTATAACTACCATAGTATGTCATTAGTGGTCTTTATGGTAATGGCTCATGTTATAAGTAACCCCTCTGGTTATATTATTAGTGGTCTCTAGCCATGTCACTTGCGGTCTCTATCCCGTTCGGTGTCGTACGAGTACCTGGTAGTACTTGAGGTGCGGGTAGCGGATGATGACACGCAGGATGAGCACGGTGAGCTGGTCCTGCAGCGCCACCCGCTGCTCGTACGGGATGCCGGGCGGGAACCGCTTCAGGGAGCGGTTCACATCTAGCACCACCTGGAAACCAACCCTATACTCAGATTTGCCTGTTTAAGTCATATCAATCATGAAAATTTGTCAAGTTAATGGCGAGGCACGAATATTGCTGCAATACATGGGTTTTTGCGCAAAAAATTCAGTTGCTAAAGGAAAAAAACGTTAAAGATGAGGATAAAATGCAGTAGCACGTCAGTTTTTTTTCTACTAAAATACTAAATTGAAATATTGTTTAACTGTTCAGTTGTGATTTCTTATGACCAAAAATTAAATTTTGTGTGCATCTAAAGATATCAACTTAGATGAAAAGTCCACTGTGGATAATAAGTTCGGAATCTTTCTAGTATTATCAAATTATTATTATTTAATATACATTTAAATTAAACTGAATCTTAAAGCTATTATGTAAAACCCATGTTAATTGTAATGAGCGTGTGTGTCTACCTTTTGATAGTTTTAATCATGTTAAGACCTGATCCTATCCATAATAATAATGTATTTATTTATAATCATATTAATGCTTTCTTAATAATATAAAGAATAGAAATGCACAGTTTTAAGATCTCTCAATAGATCTTTGCGTATGTCTGACCTGATTATATTCACTATGCGTGGACAGCTCGTCCAGCGACGGGGGCTCCGTCAGCTCCTCGGAGGTCACTCCCACCAAGAGAGGCCATATTTTCCGTCGATAGTCATCTGTGAATGTAACGAGAAAAAATTATAAATGAAATTAACAACCCAAACATACAAATAAATAATAATAATAAATATACATAAATAAATTAAACACAAAAATAATGTTAAACAGTCAATGTCATAAAATATATAAATATATGATCCCAAGGCATCAACAATATCAACACACCCCTATACCACTGAAAATAAGGTCTAAGTTTACATACATTTAGTGTGTTTGCCGTACACATATTAGTGTTTTTGACTGTACAGTCAAAGACATAAGTCGCTAAACAAAATAAAGCTACGAAATGAACTGTACATGAGAACTCTCCATGTTTTAATATACAAAGATATGTTCAAAACTCCTCGTTCGTCATGACAGTTCAAAAGTCCCTAAACACTGCCATAACTTAATTAACGCCAAAAGTCGCTGGACACTTAAACTCGATGAAATAATCCAAAAGTCACTGTACGCTAAAATTCCACGAAGAAGTCCAAAATTAGCTGGACGTTGTTTCAACACTTTGATATTTATATTTAATATTGATCCCTAAGTGCACAATCGTACTAAATGATTTCTTTTTGCCAGTAAAGTATGTGTTAATGGACTTTCGTAGCCATCAATGATAATCTAATTATGTAGATTTATAAAGTCCAGCCACTTTTGATAAAATATTGTTTACTAACATTTGACATTCTGCAATGTTCACATAGATTTGATCAACAATTTGTTCAGCGACATATGGAACTTTACATTGTGCAGGTGTTTTGAAAATTTGGATCTGTTCATCAATTTATGTCTTCGACTGTACATAAATAAATACATTAGTATTAAAGAAAAACAGAGAGTGTGATTACAAATACTTGACACAAACACAATAAGAATCTTAATAAATAAATAAAATTGTTTAGAAAATGTTTAAGGAGAATCTGCCAACAAAGTATGTGTTCACATACAAGTTACATGTTTTCTTTTAACTTTGTTGACAGTATTACCAAATTGTGTCTTGTCTGTTGGTATATACTTCATAAACCAAAGAAACTATACTTAAATATTATTTTATGAATAACAACAAGTTCAACTTTTGTGGACTTCTCTAATTAGACCTACTATTTAAGGAAGCTTAATATTTCAGATTTATATGTGATAAAAAGGTCTGATTGCGCATCTATATCACACATGACCAAATTATTTTACCACTGGATTGGCATTACTAATATGTAAATAACTGCAAAAAGCTGTGCACAGACGGAAGGATAGACAGACATGGCGAAATGAATATAAGTGGTAAAATGAAATCTACAAAAAAAAAATTGTTTGGCTACAGAATAGTTACGATTAGTATAAATAAAAGAGGTTTATAAATGATTAAAATATATCTAAACTTTACCATTAATTATAATGATTGAAAATTGCTTTTTAACAATGTCAATAATTCTTAGTCTGTATTTAATTAATCACTAGCACAGGTACAATTTTGCCCCCCTCAATCCGGTGAGTGCACATGACACTGAGCTATGCGAGATAAGTGAGACAGTATTTATCTGTGCAATATTGTTTACAAGTTGTGACTAATTAGATTAAGTCCTTTTTTTCCTCAAACATGTATCCTATTTTGTACATTGTTTACAAGTTTTACAACACTTACTTACACGCATAGAATTGGCTCATGGTTGCTAAGAATGCGTATAATTGTTCCCAGTAATGATGCAAACGAGGACAATAGGTGATGTCAAACAGTTTGGTGATTATATTACAAACAAACAGGCACTCCACCAACCGTTTATTAATCCTCCTCTGCTTTTAGCCAGGTGCTGCCACTTCTCCAGCCGGACCGCGTCGATGTCCGCCAGGCACTCCTCGATCTCGCTCCTCTTCTCTGTTATTTCGGGGTCCACGAAGTCAAAATCTGTTTACGAATATCAAATCCATCTCACTACTTTCTCTTAAAATTGCCATATTAACTAACAGCATTACACATAAAACATGCTATGATCGTAAAGTTTAATCTTAGAGGAAGACATTAACGGAAAATGAGCGTAATGTAGTCAATTATTGTTTACAATACCTTCATCGAATTTTAACTCGGAAGGCGTAGATATGTCATCAATATTTTTAGCGTAATTGATATCGATGGTCGGTTTCCTCGGCGGCGGCGAGCAGTCCCCGTTAACGTTGCACTTATCGCCGTGGTCGGCGTCGGGATTATTAGGCTCCATTATGTTAAATCGAAAATTAATCGAGCAAAAACATTACACCATCCTGACGAATGCAGTGACAAATTGACACTTACGGGTTGTGACACTTGTGACTTGACACTTCGTATTAGGCGTTCGGAAACATTGTAACTGAAAATTGAGGGCAATAACCAAGACACACAATAAAGACATTAAAAGCAAATT
The DNA here is from genome assembly GCA_963966035.1 of Acleris laterana. Taxonomy (NCBI): domain Eukaryota; kingdom Metazoa; phylum Arthropoda; class Insecta; order Lepidoptera; family Tortricidae; genus Acleris; species Acleris laterana. Next base: position 21,399,873 of record OZ014439.1, read on the forward strand.
ATATTCCAAGTATTAAATTTTAATGAACCAAATATTGAAGAATTGCGTTACATTAATAAGATGGCAAGAGAATACTAAAAACTCATACGTTCAGAACATACCCAATTTGACAGTTTATTGCGTTTCATTCGACGCAGAACCGTACATTCATCACTGAGTTTAACTTTCATCCTTTTTAAAGCCATTTAAACATTGACACTGTCAAATGAATAATTCAACCATCGCGATCGGACAAAAACATGATAAAAATTATTTAAATCCTGAAATGCTTTAAACACTTTTTTTATGATGGACATAGAACTACAATCTCAAGATGAAAACATTAGAAAAATTGAAGACATAATAGACATACAAAAAGCCAAAGGGAACTACAATATTCGTCAAGTGGCGTTCGTCTTACCATCAGATACTGAAAGCACGGTGTCGGCTGGTCTAGCTAAGAGCTTAGAAACCGGACTGTCTGGTACGATTTCCAACAGCTCCAATAAGAAGAAGTTAAAGAAGCATCGCACTAGTCGTCATAAGAATCAGATGCCCGATGTGGTCTCCTGGCCGAGCGACTCGGACATCACCGTGCTCAGGATGAAGCTGTTCGATGGCGGCGACCTGAAGGAGAAGGTCGGGAACCTCATCCCGGGCGATGGCCTGCACCAGCCCGACAGCTCCTCGATGGTGAACCTAGCGACACTGATGCTGCAGTCGCAGCCGCCCTCAAAGCACAGCGTTGTAGAGGAGTACCTGATGCCACTGACCTCGTGGGAAGAGCACACCAAAGCGGAAGCAGAGGAAAAGTTCCCCGTCGTCAAGGAAAAATCCGAGGAAGAGGAGACTCCCTTCCGTCGCCATTTCGAAGTGTGTAGCGCCGTGTGCAGCCCAACGGAGAAGGAGAAGGAAAAGGAGAAGGAGAAGGAGAAAGAGAGCGGGACCTTCGACGCGTACAGCTCGAGGGAGAGCGGCCTGTGGTCGCACGCGCCGAAAAGGTGCAAGATAGCAAGGTTCTTGCGTCTCTATTTCTGTCCATGTTGTACTTGCCTGTATAAAATGGAAAAAATGAAGCCGTCTGATGTCGCCAAGCAGAACAACCTTTACTAAGCGTCGCAGTGTCAATGTTCGGTGCGACGCAAAACTTGGAAAAACAAGTATTTCATAATTTTTCAGTTTTGATTATGTATCAGATTACTATTATTCATTATTTGTCTCTTTTCCGCAACAATCCCGGCGTATTTATTTAAATTGTAGCATACGCTAGACAGAACCTGGGCGTTAAGAATGTTTTGTAGCGAAAAATTATTAAAGAATATGCCTATTTATTCACTTTAGAATTGGTTTCATCTTAACTACTTACCAATATTACACCGCCCGCGTGTAGCGTAGAATATACGAAACCGAGTCGTTTAGGGAATCCTCAGGAATAGTTCAGTGCGGGGTGAGCAGCTCGTCGAACAGGTACGAGGTCTGCCACCCTCAAGTTGAATTCCGTTCGCCCGCGTCATCTATCTATTTATATAAAAGGGAATGTCCCGGTTGACTAACTCATTATCACCCAGCCCACACCGCTAAAGAAAGAAATTGGGAATTCTTAGGGGGGTTGATTTAATGTAGGCTTCGTTTATGAAGGGATTTTTACCCCCTAAGGGTCACTTGCGCAGAAAATTTAACACTGGGTTAAGACACTAACTTGAGTTAAAGTTACAGTTTTCGTATGAATCTGACGTTTACTGACTCGAAATATGACCTAAGGCGATAACGGGAAAAACTACCCGTAAGGGGGAGAATGAGTAGGTATAGAAATTTGTCTGGGAATTTGGTCATTTTTGACGTGAGAAATGTAGAAATTAGTATTTAGGCTACTGTTTCTCTATAAATAAAAAATATGACTGTAAAACTATAAACTCGATAAGACGCGACATATTTGTTTGAAATGGACACTAAACGTGCTTATGGTTGGGGGTCACGTCAACGCTTTAGTCATTATTTCAAGGGAAATTGAATAACCACTAATCGTTAGACATGATCCTACGATGGTTCAGTCCAGTCAAATTGGTTGACTGTACCGACCCGAGTACCCTGGACCTCCAGACCATTGAGATGTGTTCGAGCGAGCGAACGAGCTCCGCCTACCGTATACTTTCATTGCCAAGCGCTGATTTAATAGTAAATGCTGAAGGCTATTGCAATTGTTGTCCGTATGTTTTGTTCTCTTCTCTCGCGTAAGGAAAAGGGACATTACTCGGCGATGTAAGTACATGAATAGCACCGAGGGTCTGCTTGGGTGTGGTGGTAGCCCGGCCGCCCTTGTCGCCCGCGGTCGCATTCCCGCCGAATAGCTCGCAGTTGATTCACGACCGCCGGGTGCCGACGCCGTCGTGACGCATTTCGCCAAATCTGAACCTTTACCATGAGTTACAATTATCGTACTTTCTAGCGAGTCGAATGCTGTGTCCCTGACACTACAATAATGCTGTGAGGGACAGAGCATTCGAATCGCTAGCGAGGAGGGATGGTAGGACCCGCTTACACGTAGGTAAATGTTGACCCTAGGTTAACCCCAGATTAACAAGTTAGGGCCACTTACACGGAAAATTTTACACTGGGTTAAGATACTAACACGAGTTAGAAAACGTCATAAGAAAACTGTCATTTTAAGTCGAGTTAGGCCCACTTGCGTGGACCAGAGTTAGCGTCTTAACCCGAGGTTAAACTTTTCGTGCAAGTGGCCCTTAATAAGTTAAAATTGTCAGTTTCTTATATGAACCTGAAATTGTTTAATAATTTAACCTGCGTTACATTTACGTGCAAGCGGACCTAAGGGTACTGTAGTCAGTTGTTGGTATCAAAAGATAAAAAAAGATAAAAGATATTTATTCAGTAAGTAGGCCGCACGGGCACTTTTACATGTCATGAATCTACCAGCGCTTCCCAAGAGGAGACCACTGCCGAGAAGAAACGCCGCAAGAAACTCAGCAGTCAGTCATTTTTTAAACATGTTACAATGGTAGTACTTAATCTAGCATTATATACAGCAATAAATATTAAATTAAATATAATATCAAATAGCAAATAGCATGCGTAGTTCAGCAGGAAAACATGTCAAAAACATTACGAGAGAGACAAGGGGGGGGGGGGGGGGGAAGAGAGGAGAGGGAAAAAAAAAACGGTGTCCCCTAGACAAACAACTTTGCAATTTTACAAATTATGAATGACTAAGTTTCGGGTTTAGGCCAAGCATTTTTATCTGTTAGATAGTCCTCGACCCTATAGTACGCTTTAGATATTAACGACTTTTTTAAGTAATTTTTAAGTGCTGGAAAGGGTAATGTTAAAGCTTCGTCAGGTAATTTGTTATAGAAATGAATGCATTGACCAACAAATGATTTATATACTTTACGGACGCGGAATTTTCGGATAACAATTTTATTTTTATTTCTTGTATTTAGATTATGTACATCGGAATTTTTGGTGAAAGAATTTAAATTTTTAATAACATAAATAATATTCTCATAAATAAATTGAGACGCTACAGTTAAGATGTGAATTTCTTTAAAAAGTTCTCTTAAGGAGTCACGGGAATTTAAGTTATAAATAGAACGAATAGCCCTTTTTTGTAAGACAAATATACTTTGTATTTCAGCTGCCTTACCCCAAACCAGAATACCGTACGACATCACACTATGGAAATAACTATAATAAACTATGCGAGCTGTCTCAACATTAGTTAGTTGTCTAATTTTCCTAACCGCGTAAGCTGCCGAACTTAGTTTACCTGCCAGTACCGCTATATGGGGACTCCATTGCAAATTTTTATCTATGGTTATGCCTAGAAAAACTGCCTTATCTACCATTTGCAGACACTCTTCATTTAGAAAAATACTAGAATCTACCGGTTTAACATTAGGCAAAGCGAACCTAACACATTTAGTTTTTTTAGCATTTAGTAGTAAATTGTTACTAGTAAACCAATTAAGTACTTTAACTAGTGTGGCGTTTATCCTACTGTAGTCAATGGACTTTCTATCTACTTTGAAAATTAATGAAGTATCATCAGCAAAAAGTACAATCTCACAAAGTTTATCTACTGTTGGTGGTAAGTCATTTATATAAACCAGAAATAAAAAAGGGCCTAAAATTGAGCCTTGCGGCACACCTAATTTCACTGTAGCTCCAACAGATTGCGTTTTGTTTACAACAACTGTTTGAGTTCTATCACTTAGATAAGAAGACATGAGACTTGAAGCTTTATTGGACAATCCATAATGTTTTAATTTTAAAATTAGGGTCGAATGATCCACGCAATCAGACATTAGATAGCGTCTTACATATCCTCGTAAGGCCCACGTCAAATATCGTTAGTTTGAAAAATAATCTTATGTCAGTCCACTGAAGGCAAAAGCCACTTTGGCCTTACAAAGGAGGTGCATAGGTAAACTAGATTTAGGCCGCTCCTTCGTTAGTGAAAAGTTATAAATTTCCCTGTAGCAGTACAAACTAAATACACATCAAGAGACAATCTCACAGAAATTGGCGTACTTAGTCCCAAACTGAGCTCTAGGATTGTACTATACTATACTATATGGGTACAAGACAATGACGAACATAGAAATACATAGAAATCTGAAATACTCGTAAGGTCACGAGATTTAATTTGGTACCCATCTTAGGTCCAAAGTCAATCTGACATTCTACAAGTTAAGATAAGTTAATAATATTTGTTTTGTGTAAGAAATAAACAGATAATTTTTTTAATTTAATTTAAATTTAATTTAATTACAACGATAAGGTTGAGTTTCCTATAAATTACAAATGACTTGACATATCTAATGACATTGACGACTTCAAGCGTATTTTTCTTGAAATGGGTCCCAAATTAACGCTCGTGACCGTACTACACATATTTTAGCATTTACCCGGAACCTTAGCTTCGCTTAGAATGGGGTGAAATGTATCCAATATCCTTCCGCGGGCTCGACCTAACCCACTCAATGTAGCCCCCTCCCCAGCAAACCACAGCAGTACGTTCGATTGTGGCGGATTAGATCATCGGTCTTACAGGTCTATTCACGAGAGCTGGCACGAATGAATTGAATGAGTGAACGAAAGTATACATATGTATAAAATAACCGGTTTTCGGTTTGAAATTCGGACATCGGTTCAAAGGATCACGTTTGATCAATCCATTCGTGCCAGCTCTTGTGAATCGACCTGTAGGTACTGTTATGAGTAAGAGCCCTCAGAGTTGGCAACGTCTCGTATATTTTCGTATTTGTTATCGCTGTCGTTCATTTTTTGACATTAAAACATAACAAATCGGAGAAATACTGGAAAAGGGCCGAATCTTAAGTACCCGAAACCGACGTGCGTGCATGACTCGATGTATGAATGTGGAAGAAGCGAGGAGCGAAATATCGTTGCAAATGGTAAGAAGTGGTCTCTGCCTACCCCTCTGGGAAACATACGTGATTTAATGTATGTATGTAACATAATTAAATAGAAACAAAATTGGTCCGACATTGAACTCGTCGAGCACCAGCAGCGTCGTTAAATAACGCAAGCGTGTTCGATCGCGGGTTATTAGTTATTACGGGCAAGCTCTCTTACATCGCTCGCGTAACCGCATTCTATTAACTGGAGTTATTTCGTTTATTTGCCGAGCCTGCGTCGCGGCGAGATGAGGTTTCTGTCAATAACTGTTTCCCAAACTAGTCGTCATGCTTAATTCGTACTTTGTACAGTGTTACCTAAGTGTCTGTGTCTAGGTCTAAGAGACTTGGGTGTTGCAAGATGTTTACTCATTTTCTTTGGAAGCTAGAAGCCTTGTGAACATTTAAAACTTTATGCAGCCTGCCGTTTTAGCGAAATATTTTTGGTTGAATGCATATTTTTCCAAATCCAAATCCAGTCGAGTTCATAAATTGTATACACTTTAGTCCCTTGTCACTTTAATGGTTCTGACAATTTTATATGGCAGTTTAAACATGATATATAATAACTGATGCACCGGGATATACGTACCTTTTCGATAAATATTTTTTTTGGATAGGTACATTTGAACTAACACCTTTCGTACGATAATTCACGTAGTCAACTGTCATCCACCGGCCTGTGGCCCCACTGTAGGCCCCTGGGGCCGTAGCCAAGATGCAAACGCTACTAACGTTTTGATTTTATATCACTCAAAACGTACGGGATGACAGTTGACCACGTGGTTTATCGTAACGCATGAGAATGTCATCTCCTCATCTCATACATTTTGAGCAATCGAAAAGAAAAATGTTCGTAGCGTTTGCATCTTTACTTAGGGCCTCTGTTTAGTTGTTGGTTTTGTATTCCCGAGGATGATTCCTACAGATATTTCATGGAAACAGTGAAGCCTCCTAAATTTATCAGTTTAAGCATTAACTTTTTCATAGTCATGCACAAGTCATTTAGTATCGTCCGCGGGCTTATTGAAAAGTTTAACTTGTATAGTTATGTACTGACTAGCGACCCGCGCTCGCTTCGCTTCGGTTTATGTGAGTACGATATATTATAGCCTTCTTCGATAAATGGGCTATCTAACACTAAAATACTTTTTCAAATCGGACCAGTAGTTCCTGAGAACAGCGCGTCCAAGCAAACAAACAAACAAACAAACAAACTGTTCAGCTTTATAATATTAGAAAGTATAGATTATACATATTAGACTAAGAGACTCTTCTCTTTCCGCTCAGACACTACAATTGATTTTGGGTGCGAAAAAGTCGAAAACTGCCCTGCACAATTCATTTTAGATGCGTAAAAGCCGCGCGTGTCAGGCCGCACATTTTATAGGCAATAGCGCGGAGTGCAGCCGGCCTGATACAGGGTTCTATTATAGTTCCGAAATCTACCTTCAGGGATGCCTCGCCCAATCCCGGCACTTTCGTAAGTCGGCCAAATTTTGTGGTGGCTTAAAATTAAAAAATACCATGCATTCTGTGAGAATTCACTAAAGGTTCAAATGTCCCATGCCCAAACGTTGACAACTTTAAGAAACACCTTTAACCTTGATTAATGGTTGGAAGTGTTGGAGCCCGACTCTCGGAACAATGGCCCGGCCGCCAACCGTCTCGAGACTCGAGGGTATTAGCCGGAGGTCGAAGTGGCGTCATGCATGATCTCTACCCGCCTGCCCAACAAGAAAAGTTGTATTTTCCTAGTTTTACTGGCAACACCTGAAATGGTAACGCCGGTAAACTGCCCCGATAGGTAGTGGATGTTAATATTATATACAGAGTCAAAATTACATTTTAAACAATAAATAGCACATTCAGGCGTAGTGGAATCACTAGGCAATTCATAGTAATGTATGTATTCTTTCTTTTTGAATTCAAACTACCTATGCCTCTAAATTTTAAAACACCTGGAATTAGATACAAGTTTGAGTTTGTTAAAAATATGTTCAAGATATCATCATTTCCTCGTTGTCACTTGTTTTTAAGTAACAAAATTAGAAAACAATAGGCTGTTATATACTTATCCTCTGCAAACGAAAAATTTATACAGATTGTTAATTAGCGAGTACCTAGCTCCCGCGCCGCGAAAAACTTTCGTTTTCCAAGTTCAAAGCGCCAATCGATTACCACGCGAACTTCCTCAAATCAAAGTCATCTGTTGACTTTAACGCTTTTATTTGTGTTTTACCGAATCAGTTCGATCCGCCGTTTTCTTCGCCCCCCGGCGCTTCGTTATAAAGGCGAGAGAAAGCCCGCCCGGCGCAGTCTCCGGCCGACGCTCGCGTACCGTGTTCCCGCGCTTTTTTGACGTTTACATTTTTTAATTTAAACTTTTTTAAACAGTGTTGCAATTGCCCGGATATCTAAACATTGAAATGGATACGAGGTAAATATATTGATATATTTATTGTTAATTAATTTAACACTGATAGTGTATTATTTACAGAATAGTATATTTAAATACGTAAACATGAGACTTGCCATTGTTTTGAGTGGTGCTCATTTGAGACTTCGTTCTTTACCGAGATGAGACAATGTAGAAATTACGAAAATTACAGTTTGCTTGTACTAACTGTGCAGTGTTTTTACGTTCTGCATAAAAATATAATAAGCAACTACAACTTAGTGTACTTAAATGCGGTTTTAGCAGTTGCCATTAGTCTTGTAGAGTGGTAACTCTTATTTCTTTGGTTATTCCTAGAAAGTTCTGTGGTTATTTGCAAAGCCTGCGTCTGAGTTGTGAGCTGTTTAATTTGTTAAGTAAGCAATGTGTCGATACATCACCCGCTTTCTCCGGATCGCGCAAGATAATGTAACGTTATGCGATAATCCGCAACGGGCGAATCCACCGAATTTACATAATATACACTTATATTTTGTTGAAACAAAAATTTACAAAAAAACTTGACTTGAACCTCGATGTCCAATTTAAATTCAATATCATTAGACGTACTTTGGTTACGTGCAGTCAATTTTATGCTACGGTATCATCTTTTGGGGCAACTCTACAGATTGGCAAAAAGCATTTAAAATGCAGAAGCGTTGTATAAGAGCGTTAAATGGCGCCTCTCAACGAGACTCATGTAGACCCATATTTGCAGAGTAAAATATACTACCACTCCCGTGCCTATATATCAAGGAGGTAACTATGTTTGTTAGGAAACACATGACTCTCTTTGAAAAGGGTGATAAATATAAAAAAAATCTTCGTCATGACAATAAATTAACACATGTTCATCCTGTTCGCTCAGCATTTTATAGAAATAGTATTTACTTCATGATAATTAAGATATATAATAATGTACCTGACATATTCAAATCCCTAGACGATACTAAATTTAGAAAAGCCCTTAATGAATGGTTGTTGAATAAAATGTTTTACAATATATCTGACTTTTTAAATAATAAAGGAAAAATATAAATATTAAATTGTTATGTTTAAATTTTTTGATAGTGATTTAGGTTAAGACTTTAAAATATTGTACACCATTGATAATGGTAGGCTATAGATTTAGGAATTTGTCATTATTACTTAACATCTTATCTTTGTACCTATAGTCATGCAATAAAGAATTTGACTTTGACTTTGACTTTTAGATCATCACTCGTCGCTTTTCGAAGTAAGTATCCTGATAATTAACTAGCAACTAATAAAAACAAAAGAGAATATAAATACTATAAATTAGATCGAATTTGTTTACCTAAGGATTTAAATTCTTACGTTGGTCTTTCTTTAAATCGGTGGCGAGGCTCGGAATATTTTATAGGTGAAGCTGGTGTACACAGAGAACTAATCCTAAGTTTAAATAACTTTCGTAATATTTCGTAGTTTTTGCAAAGCCTACAAAATTATGGCTTTGCGTTTACCGCGCTACATTCATAAAAACGGTGCACAATTGTAGAGAATCGTAACAATAGTGTTAAGACAAGAGCGCAGGCGCGGAGACATTTGGTAACCGCGGTCATTGTTGGCTGGTTGGGAAACGGCCGGCACAATTATTAGCGGCACTAGTGTGAACACCAGCCGGCGTGTCTCATACCCGGTTAAACGGTTTTGATCTGAGACCTTCGTATTGCATTTTTAATTTTAAAAAAAACTGACCTTACAAATTATATCACGTTATTGAGGTAGGTACATTATCCCCACGTCCAATTATTAGGGACCTCTTGCATCAAAAAAATTATGTATTTAGTCCTGACTTAGGTAAAGGTTAGTTTGTATCCAAATGTATGGAGATGCCAGCCTTAAATCTAGTTTAAGGTTTCAGCGCAAGTGGCCATAAGTACAAAAAGTTGTCGCTTTATTCATACCTATAGGACATGAAAAACCTATTGTAAATATTTCTAGAATATGCGGCTTCGTGGTTAGGGCCGAGCTGATATTTTGACTGCTGACTGATATTTATATAGGTATTATAATTTTTTAAAACGTGAGTGTATTCAAATCAATATCAGGTAAAATTACAACTTTACATTGCAATAAAAACGTTTCACATAAATAATTTCTATAGAAATTGAAAGTGCATTCGATGAATGGAATCACCCGGCGCGCGCGCAGCGACCGCGGTGCTCCGTCAATTATAACTATAGCTTTTTGGTACGGAATTTTCCTCGGCAGAGGAAGCCTCAAAAGCTGAGAATAACTCGGGACTCGATATCAACTAAGGAAGGAAGATTCATTAACAAAGTCCTTTTTGGGATAGCAGAACATGTTAAGGGTTTCTTAGTAAATCTAAGAGTAGGTAATGCTTATAATTCTTAGCAACTGCTTAAAGTCTATAATAAATTTAGCTAAGTGATATTTTTATAATGGCGTCATTCCGCACAACATTTCCAAAAATTGCCTATATTTTGTTTGATGTCATGTCGGTTGGTTTTATCGATAGATTCCAAAAACCAAGCATATAACGGCGTAATAGATATGCGTATTTGTCATTGACATTGAGTGGTTCGTAAACGTAATTGTCATAATAATGCTCTACACACGCAGCGTATTTTCCGCTGCAGTGCCTGCACGCAGCCCGGCCTGCAGTGCCTGCCACGCGACCAATCTGCAGGAAGTGCCCACTTATCGGGACACGCGGACGTGATACTGCCCGTAAAATATAAACGTAAATAGGAAATAGTGTAATGTTGATCACGTTATAACTATTAAGTAACATTATATCATTATCGGATTAGCATTTAAGCGTTTGTCGCGGAAGTATTTTATTTGCGCGCCGGCGCCGCACGAGTGTTGCCTAAAAACTCATAATATTTTACCTTACAAAGGACTACTTTTACAATTTAAGTTCCAATTTTCAGAAATGAATGACCCAACCAATTTCCATTAAAAGCGACATTGACAAGATTGACCATTTGAAAAAACTGAATTAGAATCAATCCATTCGTTTCACGTTGCAATGCCCCAGACAGATAGACAGACTTAAAGTCCACTCTTTCTGGTCGGTTTGGTTGGAAATATATGTAGTTAAATGCAATTATTCGTTAAATTGATAAATAAATGAATGACATTTCAAGGTCTTTCAAAGATATAGGCACCTCAGGAACAGGTACTCAAGCAATCAGTTTCAAAATTGTAGGACACCCGGTGTAATGTGCCTCGGTGCACTGTTACAAGATCGGCCGACAGACAATAGGCACGTGCGACCCGGCTGAGCCGCGCCGAGTGTGCCCAATTAGTGCCCCTCGACCTTACACCCGCGACAATAACGCTCAGTTTCACCCAGCAAATTACGCGTTGGGCAATACGTCTGGGGCACATTGAGCTTATGTGAAATAATTCCTATTAACATGTTAATCGGCTACTTACCCCGTCGGTGCCGGACTCCCGGTCTCCATTCAAAATTGACACCATTTGGAGTTAGTAGCAGTGTTAATAGTGCTCGGTATGGTTATGTAGATAAGAAAGAGAAAGTCGAGTAATTAAGTTAGTGGCGGTAATGGGGCAGTTTGAGTCGGCAGCGGGGAAATTAGCCGTGTAACTGCTGTTTACAAGTCATGTAACGTTGCATTGTAACAATATGTAACGAGCGACAATGTGGGTCAGTCGATGACGATCAACTTGATTCAATACCAAATGATAATGAGAATAATTTACTTAATTAGGATGTAGGAACTTTTGCAATTATAGTGGAAAGTAAATTTATACATTAACTTATCACATTTTGATCGACACTTGATTGGATATATTATACTTACTGAATTCCGGTTTGTGGCTTTAAAAACCCAAGTTTGCATTTTTTTGGTTACAAAGCAAAATTAACGAGGCCCCTAAATCTCGCAAACATTCTCAGACCGCGCCCCGGCGGTCGCGGCGACGATGCGCATGCACTTTATTTATCTGCCGTCTCATCCGCTTATTCAGAGGATCGATGATCATTCATTTATTTTTGAAATCCTTCGGTATGAGAGCGTTGAACTTATGTGCCATGTATGTTATAAACGTTACTTGGATGATTATTAATGTTTTAACTTTCGAGTCTTTGTTAGTATCATTTAGATCTTTATAATTTTTGTTGCTCCGAAATACTTTTTTTTCTAATAACTCTAAAAACTGTGGTTTTTAGAAACCGATTACAGTTCGTCTGATATTAAAATGATAAAAAGATAAAATATGTTTACACGTCCAATAATCTACCAGCGCTTGCCAAGAGGAGACCACTGCTGAGAATAATCATGTATTTTTATAGAGATAAGCTTATTTGACTCATAAGCAAGAAAGCAGCTGCCTCTGGGCATCTATCAGTATATTTATACCTACCGCTACCTATTTAATTACCTATTACATTTGTCAGTCGGTAATCCGTTGCCTTATGTCGGAGTCAATCGATCCCTGAAACTTTCGTTCAAAAGGCTTACAGTTTCAACTAACTGAAAAAAATGCTGGAACTCAGTTGCGTTAAAAATAGCTTGTTGCGGGGCCTTCCAACGAATTACGACCCACAGACCACACTATTAGAAGCCATGCCTCATTAACCTATCAAAAACGCGATCAGCATGTCAGCCAGGGAGATTACGCATTACGCGTCAGTTCCAGCTGAGTTGTCGTTGGACGTTACGCTGCGCTGTGACACATTGCATGCATTGGCGTGTTGCGCCGGCGCCGGTGAAGCGGTCAAGCGGTTCATGACGGGTGCGATAATACCGGGAAACAACAGCCGAAGTAAAACAACAATTTTCTGATTGCTAATGAATAAATGGTGCTAAAAACGGAAGAGGCGAGCCGTATTTCAGTTACTTGACCCGTAATATTTCAGTGGTTTCACTGTTAACTTAATGTTCTAGAAACATCTACATAGTGTGGCTTGGGTTGGAGTAAGATTGAGAAATAATTTCAAAATTGTTAAGTGTTATAAAGGCCCTACAACACACTTTACTCCGTTATGTGGTCAAAGAGAGTTTATATAAAATAGTAAATAAGTAAATATCAGGGGGACAATGCCACACCAATTGACTTAGTCCCAAACTAAGCTCTGTACTATGGGTACTAGACAACGATAGAAATACTAAAAACATCCGTGACTCAGGAACAAATATTCCCGCTCAACTATGACTATATCCCGTGAAACGGTTTACAGTCTCTTTCTTCGTTACTTCAAGTACAACTTAAGTGCATTACAGATTTTATCACGTTTTCATCGAATATCAAAAGGAAGCCCGCGCAGCGACCTCCCCGGCAACCTCAAGATTTCTCAAGCTTGTTAGTGACTGCTGCGAGAAATCTTAATATTTCGATGTTTTCTCGGATCTCCGGCCGTTAGTGGAAGGACGCAGGATGCCCGCAAGTCATTGTATAAGGGATGCCGGAAGAAGGATTTCCTGATATCTCCTGATAAATTTGGCGGCGTGGATAATTGGTTTCAATTGAAAAAGGATTTGAAGTGATGTCGTTGCGTGACGGAGCCGCGTCACGGACAGGATGGGGCGCGCTTTACGATCCACTGTAGCACGAGAACAGCACAAATGCATCGTAGTAGGTACCTACATGAAGTGATGGATTCATGAACAATAACAAGTTGTACCAGTATGATACTTTTGCATTGTGACTAGTCTTCTTGTAACAACCCGCCCGGCCGTTAGTACAAATACTTATGAAAAATACCTGAAACAGTTATTTTTTTATTACTTTCAACTATTTATGCTGCCCTTAGCGTTAATGTCACTGCGCAGTTAATGCATCGCGTTTTGGTATGATCTTACTTTATACATATATATAGGGACCGAACATAACTCTATACTCGTAGCCCACTTACCGACATCACACTAAGGCACAGATGATAAAGGCATGGACCATGATAGATTGTTAGTGGTCTCGCTCATTAGGTCCCTAAAATGTTCAGTTGGCTCAATAAGGCGTATCGTTTGTCACATGTTTAATGAAAAATTCGATCCTGCGAATATCAACGACCTTATTGTTTCACGACGTGCAAACGAAGTTCAACCTTAGGGCGGCGGTGGCCACTTTGTTTGGCCGAGTGCACGCACGGACCAACTCTCGGAGGGTATCAAGACAATGGAACCCGCTGTCATTACATTAGTCATTAGACTCATTAGTCACCCCGACTGGTCCAAGGCGCTTTGCCCAATCTAGCGCGGGCACGAGCCCCTTTCATCGGGCATCACGCGCGCGCTGATGGCGCCGATTAGACCCGCGCAGGCGCCGTGGCGACACCACTCGCCGGCTCGTGTCAAGGTGGTCGATGTTTTGGTGAACTTGCTAAGAGGCGGCGAGGGTCGCTGAAACCACTTTGATATCTGATGACAGTGATAAAGTGTGATAACTGCATGTTGAAAGAATTAGCGGCTTCAAAATGTCGGGTGTCGATTTAAGAAGGCTGGGGTTGAGAAGGACGTATACGGGCGGCACTATAGCTTTGGACATGGTCCAGGGGATTGGTAAGATTAGGATATTTTACGGCATTTAATCATAGATAGCAACGTAGTAGAAACTGTACCTATAAACTTTAATTTACTAATATTTTTTTGTAAATGTTCAACGTTGTACTACTTAGAGCAAATGTAAATGGTCGATTACGTTTTATTATGTTGCTATTTGGGGATTCCTTTTTGTTACAAAATAAACTCTTACCTACCAGCAGAAACCAATCGGTAACCAAATTGCATAAAAATATGTCGGTGGAGTAAAAGTGAAGAAAACTCGTAACTTCTCTCGCTTTCTAGATTAACTAATAATGATAATAGTAATATGCATTATTCATTATACCCGCAAATTATTACAACAGACCTGATGATGAATTGCAATTAATTAAACGCAGGTACCATCCGTGATTACACAACGTCTGCGGGCTCGCCTGCCACCGGCTCTGAGGGCACACGTTTTGGTTAAAATTGAATAATACACTTGATTTGAAAGACATGTTAATTTTTAACTCGAAACGACCTAATCTATCCGTGGTAGGTATCCGTAATATTACAGGCATTTAAGAGTAACTATACCTACTTCTTACGGACAAAAGTTGTACAGAACCTTAAATTATGAAGAATAATAAATAATAATCCTTCAAGAGTTTTTCAGTTTTAAAGATCTCAATGTATGACTGAGTAAGAATATGATTAGATTTAGGTTAGGATATTATAGAATAAGTTTTGTGTTGCTGTGCCCTAACAGGGTTTATGCTGGGACGTATTGTATACTTTGTTATTATTAAGATCTTGTAAAATCCATAACTGCAATGAATAAATGAATTATTATTATTATTATTATTATTAATATACATATATCGGGACAATCTCACACAATTGACCTAGTCCCAAGCTAAGCTCTAGGCTTGTACTATCGGTACTAGACAACGACAGACATATTTAAATAGATAAATAAATACTTAGAAGACATTCAATACTTATAAATAAATACTCATAACATAACACAAATATTCGCCCATACCGGGATTCAAACCCAGGAACGCTAACTTAGTATTCAGGAATACACCAACTAGGCTAACGCGTCGATCGTCCATTGCTGGATTTGTTGATTATAATTCATTGACTAATGTTAGTACGGCCTGTGCAATGTCGAAACTGGTTGTATACGAGATGAACTCCTTGAGTGGTGTCAAACGAGTGCGAATCGAGTTAACATAAACAATGGGCGATCGATCTGCGCTTGCGACACGCGCGCGCCGCGGGGGCTGCTCGCGTGAGGGTCGCGGGCAACGCGGCCTGCCTAGCTGGTACCCTGCATACAAAGCTTGCGGTCCCAGGTTTGATTCCCGGTAAGGTAAGTAGGTGTGCCCGAGTCTTGGATATTTTGTATGTACTTAAGTATGCTTATTGAAATACTTATTTATCGTTGTCTAGTACCTACCTGAGTCTAGTATAGCTACCCATAGTACGAGCTCGTAGAACCAAGTTTGGAATTAGATCATTTTATGTGAGTTTGTCCCCCGATAATTAAGTATTAATATTTACTTAATTTATACAAAATGGTGCTCAAAATATCAGTTTTTTTTACCATATATATTGATACAGTGTAAGATGGAACCTCAGTTGAGAATTTCATCATCAAATATAATTTACGCTCATACGAGTACATATGTACATGTGTACAAAAGCTCCTATCGTTTGGCCTCACCTGGGTGAGCTGCCTCTGCTCTGCTACTTTTGCTGCTTCTCTCTACTAAAATAAATATACAACTACAAGCAAACTGTTTACATAATTATGCAACAAACAAACTTTAATGTTCGTGTGACAATTGAATTGATTGTTTTACATATGGCAATATGTTCATGTACAGTCAACCAATTTGATTTCTAGGCCACTTTGGACTATGTTAAAGTGACGTTGTCAACCAAAACGTAAGAGACTCCCTACGATTTGGTTTACAACGTCACGTTGACAAAGTCCATAGTAGCCTAGGAATCAAATTGGCTGACTGTACCATTCATCTAAATTAATGAACAAAGTCATGTTTATACCAAAAAAATATTAAATCCGTAACAGTACGTTCGTATCAACCCGAATATGAACAGAGACTCAGGTAAATATGACTTTTATTATGAAAACCTATGAATTATTATGACAACACAAAAGGTCGATTGCGCAAGAACAACGTGTAATTGGTTTTGACTCAAACTTTACATAACGCGGTGTACAAAGCTTGTCGGAAGCCGCGCGTCCACTGAATATCCACTCATGCGCAGCAATGTCCGCAGGTCGAGTCGAGTTCATAAATATGTGTACACTTTAAGTACCTTATCTATTTAATGTCATATGTCTTAAATTGTCACACCGATAAAAGTGACGACTTGACAGAAGCGCATGGAGCTAACCTCGTGTGCTTCTGTTTAGTCCATTAGAGAATATACTCTTTTACCTAACAATTGTCTTCGCGTGTGATGTGACTTGTTTTTCTAATAAGTCCCTGGGAGAGTTTATAAATAACTCGACATTGTCGAAATACACATTAACAGGAGTGAAAGCCATTACTTAAAATTAGATAAAAATGGCAAGGTACCAATATGATGTGTACCTACACATATTTATGCACTCGACTGTGAAAGCTCGTGCTTCTTGTCTTAACGTATGCGTGGGGTCCTTACGGAAACACTTCGATTCTATGGGATCTTTTGTGTAGGTAATTACCCCTCTATTAACGAGTAAGCTCGTGCTACGAGGACAAGTCGGACTGACGACTCGCGCGCCCGTTGATGTCTCTCTAAAGCCACTTTTAGTAAGATAGCGACACGCGGGTGATGCACAAGAAATTATAATATTAATTTATAACCTAAACTCAATAACTTCGTGGTTACAAGAATAGGTTAAGTATTTATAAATGTTTTGATGATGATGAAACGATCTCTCAAAACTAAAAGTTACCTTTTACATTCAAGTGTACGAGAACGCAACATCTGAAAAACATGTGCACCTTATTCCAGTGCAATACATTCTTTCGATACATATTTTTGCATTTGACTGTACCTATATGTTTCCTTGAAAAAAAACCTACCCAGTAGTTTCATGACATTACTTTTACATTTGAAATCAGAAAATGTTTACAAAACTTTTTTCAAACTAGGCATTAACCTAAAAGATCAGCTGTCAGGTCATTGACATTCGCGACCTTTGTTCGACACGAAATTAACGACCTGCCTAATTTGAGCAAAACGACAGTCGTTTACGACTTAAACACGATGCCCCTAAGTTCATTATCGCCCAAGACATATCTATGCCATTGTCCGATTACGACCAGATCGCTTAGCACTCGTAGTAAAAACGACGTAAGTTTCATAGAAATGGGTATGTACTTACGCCGTTATAAAGAGCGTGTCAAAGATTAACTCGATTTGCGCTTGCGACAGTATTAATTAAAGTAATTAGCCGACAATTGAGCCGTTTCTTTGAACTCGCGGCGGATTAACACATTGAGCTTTGATTACGACCGCGCGGGAATATAAAATGATGTTGCGCAGGCAGCCGCACCTCGGGCTTACTATTAACCTTTTAGGAGTTACTAAGTCGGACTTGCACGAAAAATTTAACCCTGGGTTAAGGCACTAACTCGGGATAGTAAACGTCAGATTCATATTTCATATTCCATAGCAAGTTTTGTCCAAATAAAATAAAAAAACTTATTTTGTGACCGTACGATCACGAGTGTTAGTTTGGGATCCATTTCAAGAAAAATATGCTTGTAGTCGTCAATGTTATTAGAGATGTCAAGTCATTTGTAACTTTTAGGAAAGTCAACCTTGTTCTTGTAGAATATTAGATTGACTTTAGACTTACGGTGGGTACCACATTAAATCTCGTGACTGTACCTAGGTAGTAGTGTTAAAAAACCGGGCAAGAGCATGTCGGACCATGCTCAGTGTAGGGTTCCGAAGCCGTAACGACAAACACAAAAAACTATCTCAAAAATCAACATGTATGAAACAATTTTCTATTTTAAGTTATTTGGCGCTGTCTTAGATGATTTTTAGTAGGTATAAACCCGTTAGTCGCCGGTATCTCAGGAACTAATCATGTCTACTTAGCCGTGATAGTTTTCCTTTAAAATTCGTTATATGCGCTTTTGTTGAAGATTTTTTTCAGATTTTTAGTACTTGTAGTTTTGGCTGTAGGGGGGGGGGACACTTGACTCTAACAAAAAATAGCGCTTTAAAGCTTAATATTTCATAAACGGATCCCTTAATCGAAAAATTGTTTTCATAAACCCGCAATATTTTTGAAAGACCTATCCAACGACACCCCACACTATGGGGTAGGCAAGAAAAAAAAAAAGACATCCCCACGTTATGTGTAGGGGAGGTGTATTAAAAAAAAATATTTTTCAAAATTTTATTTTACCACTTTGTTGGCGTGACTAATATGTACATTCATGCCAAATTACAGCTTTCTAGTACTATGAGTCTCTGAGCTAGACTGGGGACGGACGGACGGACGGACGGACGGACGGACGGACATGGCGAAACTATAAGGGTTCCTAGTTTGACTACGGAACCCTAAAAACGCTAGAATACGGGTTTCGGTTGTATGGTAGAAGCAGAAGCCGAAATAAGAATAATACGATACTTAATTATATGTCGAAAGCAACATGGTTTTACCGAGTAGAATAGACCCCAGGAATCGCATATTTAGAAAATAACCATCGCTGTGCTTTGCTAACATCAATAACATTAATTCTTCCATCACGCACCAGAGGGAATCGTTATACGAAAATAACAAAATTGTGGTAAAGTCATGATTCAATATTATTCAAGAGATCTCTCCGCCGTCGGATGACGAGGGAAATGTCAAGTGTTACATGATTCGGTAAAAACTGGCGAATGATGCGCTTAAACATGACAGCGGGTCACGTGGTCGCTGCCATGCGCGAGCGCAGCTTTATGGGCACCGCCAACCCTGCAGTAATAAGTCTGAAAATACCTTAATCAAAGCAAAGCAAAACGATTACAAGACGATAACATGTGAAAAACAATTTGATTTTTACCGTGTTGAACTTAGGCCCTGGGCCTGGTTATTGGTACGATTATTGTCGACGTTTTGATAGCTCTTATTATCTTGACACTAATAGTGGCTGTTATAAAAACGATTCCACAACTGGTCAAATTGGATTTTACCGCCTAGAATATAATGTAGAGGTGCAGTTTTCAAACGAAAGTTCGAGATCGACTACCAAAGTGACAACACAAATGTATATCGGATTTGACAACTACTCACGCTTGCAGTTCGAAGACATCATTAGTGCAAAATCGTAAGAGAAACTGATACGATCAACTGACAAGCCAATATCAGTCTGTGTTGCCCCTTAGATGCGGAGATGCGTGGGCGCACCGCACCTGCAGCGATCCCAAAGACATGTACTTAATATATAAATCACTTGAACCAAGCTTACCTTATTACCACATCATCTGACACTCTGTCATTGATTAACGAGTTCATAGTTATATACATATATTGTGTTGGCTAAATATAGAACGCTTAGTAAAGCAAAACTGTAGCCACGTGAATTAAGCGTGGTAAAAAGTTTTTGGTATTACCAAATAAAGGTCTTACAGTCACGAGATTTAATTTGGTACCCACCTTAGGTCCAAAGTCAATCTGACATTCTACAACAATACGGTTGAGTTTCCTAAAAGTTACAAATGACTTGACATCTCTAATGACATTGACGACTTCAAGCATATTTTTCTTGAAATGGGTCCCAAATTAACGCTCGTGACCGTACTTAATTTACTTTGTTTAGTATGAGAGGAATTGATTTTGGACTTCGTAATCAATGAAGTCACTGATAAGCTAGTATATGGCTGATATACTTACGACTATGATACTCCTCGACGGACGACGCCGGACGACGGTCGCACGACGCTCGGACGGACGCTCGCGTGTGGATGCGACATTATCTTAGGATTTCACTTTCGACCGTTGTGCAACGGCCCGGGGACAGGTTCGCCACAATGGCGTTAATAACAGCAGGAGCTCAGAAGTGCGTAAATTTATGCTGATGGTGCTTAATAACACCGTCCTTTCGTCGGAGACCAAAGTGTTTGCCACCACCAGCCATTGTATTGTTTAGTATTACAGACGTAATCATAATATACTAATATGCCACCGCATAAAGTTAGCTATTTGCGCTATTCTACTATTTATTATAAATCAGAGGGCCCAGACAAGATGCACTACGCTAACGAGCGTTTCTCTTCGTTTTTTTAAATCAATCGCGTCACTGGTAGATGACGCGACTGGTTTAAAAACTAAATGAATAGAAACGATAGTGTAGTGCATCTTGTCTGGGTCCTCTGGGCTTCCTCTCTTCCTATCTATATAATATACATACTAATTTCTCCTGTCATTAAAATCGTATGTTTTTACTTTATGTTAGTACTCTAGGTATCCCCGGTGAGCTATATACTCGTGTAACTTTTTTTTTTTTTTTTTTATTATGCCAAGGATACACATTGAAAAAACATTTAGAATAGTTTCGCCAAACTGCAAAGCAACTGTCATTGTTGTCAACCAACCGTATTACAATTTCTCTCGGCTCCTGCATGCAAACTGGACTTCTGTTTACGAGCCGCCATCACCGCCGAGATAGCGCTATTACTGCGCACGCGCCGGTTCCGCGATACACTTTAGAAAGCCGCTGTTGGCGCTGCGCCGGCGCGGACGATATTTACGAGCACACTGTATCATTAATATGGATGCGGGCAATGGCTTAATGATGTAACGTGGCATAATCCGCCAGGAGCTATACGCCCCACTGCTGGGCTCCCCATTACCAGGGGCTCATGCCCACTGCTGGGCTGGGGCAGCCCATGCGGCCTACTGTAAGTTGAGAATTTCAGATTCACCCAATTTCTAACTTTGACTTACGGAATGTAAAGTTTGTAGGTATCGGACTGTGCGCCGCCAATACATAATTAATTTTATATACTTACATAATTAAATCCAGGGTAATTGCATGGTTTCATTGATATTGAAAGTCTGACGAAACAAGAATCCGATAAGAAAGGAATCCGACGAAACAGGAATACTACGAGCTGGGAATAAATCAGAATTTTGACGCACAATTGCTCATTATTCAAAAGCAAGGTCGTTCAGAGTTCGATTCATTTATTGCGTCAGTCGTGGTTTGGTTCCTTTAGTCAAGAGTGCTTTAAGATCTCGATTCATTGAGTGTCGACATCCAAGACGAATGATCCTTCTTTGATGTCGGTGTCAAGGTCACGGCTGGAGCGCAGCGAGCGGTCGAGCGGCCGCCCCGAGCAACTAGGGCGCGGTGGTAAATCCGGTTGTCATTAATCGCATTCATCTACCACGCATGTAATGTAGGTAACCACATGCGCTACATGTGTCAATAGAAGGGGGCACTCCAACCGCACAGCCTTTTGGACCGTGATCAACGTTACCTTACGACTTCTTCAGAATCTTCTTTAGAGCCCGCAAAGTCTTATAAAATTTCAGTACGAAGGGGGTCTATTTAAATCGCTACCACCAGCCCTGCCTCTTCCCAACGAACGACGATTTTGTGTTCTGTTCTAAACAGTACACTACAGTCTTTTATATTTATTTTGAATCCCTCCATTGGCCATAAAGGTTCAGCTAACACCAGGAATGTGAGCTCTAGGTCTTCTTTGTGAATTAAATAGCAGTTTGCTGCTCAGCACTGGTCTAAGGCCTGGGTCTAGGTAGGCGAGGACCCGGCGCGGCGCTGGCCACACCCTGCACGTGGTCCCGCATTGGGCCCAGTGTGTCGTCATGTGGTCCGCTTGAGTACTTACGGAACAGATACCACGATTAGGCCGTGTCTAACTCTAACACCGTCCGGCAGCCCGCACACTCGAATATTCGCGCCTAGTTTCGAAAACGTTCACATTCAATATTTACCTTACCTTATATACACGCATACCTAATGATAGTAAATCATGTTATTAACGTAACTCTAAGCTAAAGTTTTTGCACGTACTCTATCGAAGATTCCGAATTAAATACACTCAATAAATTTAGATGCTTTCAGAATGTATCCATTAGAATAATGTAGGTATATACTGTACATTACATCGCTCCAGCCCGTGAATGATAATAAATTAGGGTGTAATCAGCACGCATTAGTCCTGCAACTAATCCTCAAGGCTGCGATACAATGCCTTGCCCACGGCTGCGCCCACGTCCGCGATTGTAGCTCAGACTTGTCGAGCTCACTGTTGCTAAACGTTCCACATAAACAATGCTGCGATGATTCAGGGATATGTTTAAATACTTATTGAATATTTGAAGGTTACCTCTCGAATGGTATTGACCTTCAATGTTTTGTGATATCATAAAACCAAAATGTCAGGAATTTTCGCTCGTGTCGCTGCAAATTTACTGACACCAATTTTGACTGTACAGTCAGTAGCATAAGCAGATACGCAACCCGAAGAGGTCAAAATGATCTGCACTCGACTCTATTGTCAAGAGAATACGCCGTGTCTAGATCATTTTGAGCATGTTATTCTGCTTAGCTACCTTTAATGCTGACTGTACCCACTACGTTATAACACTTACAAATACAATCCAAAAATTGCTTATCGTGCTATGGAAAGAGCCAAGTTTCAAGCCGTTAATGAGTCGTCAGAGAGGGATCGACATAGCTCTTAAAGTGAACAGATTGAAGAAGTAATAGGCCAGCCCATATTATGTCGCAGACCCAAGAACTGCTAGTGCAGGCGTGTTCTAGCGTGCAGGTCGCGTCTTGTTAAACTTATCGAGAGATTGGATATTTTCCACGAACACCAGAGAACTAAACCAGTTTTTAATCCTGAGACCGTACTAAACTTGGTGTTAATTTCGCAACGGTGAAACAAAAACATCATTGGTGAAACAACAGCGCGGCCGGCGCGCGCGCACACTAAACTTGACAATGAGCCGCATGACGCGCCCGCCGCCCGCCGCGGGCCGCCACCGCCGCGCGCTCACAGGCGGCGCCGCAGGACACTCTTAAAAAGGTCTCGGATTAATAACGTAAACAGAATTCAAACCTAAGGAAAAACGTTTATTAAAAGTCAAAAAGTTTTCCATAGCCACACCTTTTAAAACTTTTTTGTTACAAAAAGGTGATGTTAATTTAACAGTTAATTGGTAACCACGTTTTCTTACCTGGCATTTAGAATTGGTAAAGCAGGCAAAAAAGACTTCGTGAGTTAACGCGAAGATATTGTGACATTTGTGACACACCGCGGCGCAATGCTGTCGCGGGCCTGACCTTTTCTTATCACTTTTTTTTTCCACTTGGTTGACAATTTGTCGTTGTAGGTACTCTGAGGCTTAGTCTTTAGTGGTAATTTATATAAGTCAGCCTTGTATTCAAAAAGAATTTTTATTGAGGAAATCAAAATATCAACACAACATAAAAACGTAGATATACTTAAAGTAAGTGATTCATTTCATATATCTTACATCTGTGTAAGTTGTCAAGCCACTTTTATATAATACTTAATAGGTACTCACTCGCAATAATTGCAGTTCAATTCGTTTCGAAATGAGAACTAAAATATTCGGTCACTTCTCAACAAAAGCATACTTCGTTTGCCAATACCCTGGCGTTGATTGTGTTTCACAGCGCGATTATAAAACGAATACCATTCATAGATTAAAAAGTAAAGAGCTCAAATATAATACTTTTAAAGTGTGCCAACCGGATTATTAGCTCAATCTTTGGTCACGGGCCAGATCCCAGACCGTGCCAGCCCAAGACCTGCGCAACGGCTAGCTGATACGCAAGTTTCTATTTCACGACTCAGCGGGTTGGTGGAGAAAGCACTAGAATGTTAATCTGAATTCACAAATTATTCGTGGAGCTGGAGCTCGCGGGCGCAGAGGTCTCTTGCGTCATATGTGTAATCAACAATTCGCGCGCAGCTTTCTTCAAGTTAATTACGAGCTCATAATAAATACCAGACACCGCGCCCTGGAGCTGTTGCAACGACACCGCACACTCTTTTTGCCACCGGCTATGGGCTGCCCAGTT
The DNA here is from genome assembly GCA_963966035.1 of Acleris laterana. Lineage (NCBI taxonomy): Eukaryota > Metazoa > Arthropoda > Insecta > Lepidoptera > Tortricidae > Acleris > Acleris laterana. The sequence continues at coordinate 21,424,315 of OZ014439.1, forward strand.
GGGCAACTCTCAAATACAGGATTTTCAACTTAAGCGAGTTACAAATAAGCCCGGTCCCGGGCCGCCGCCGGCGCACGGGCGCGCGGTTGGCCCACATGTTTTACGATGTTTCCTCACGTGTGCAGAGCGCGCGGTGCGTAATTCCCGCGGCCCGGTGACATTTTCGGTTTATTTTGTTGGTGTTACTTAACAGTTGCTTTACGCAGTTACTAATGGTGTATCGACACCTATACGGCGCTGTTGTCCAATGGGCCGGCTTGGCCGTAAAAGGACAGCGCGTGCCGGCAGCGCCGGGCGTCAACAATGATGTCGCCTTAATGCGTTATGAACTCGTTATGGTTATGAACCCACCCCGAGGTATCTCAATTGTGTATGATGTAATAATATTCCAAAAACACTTACTACTTTTTTCAAGGGGAAATTTTTTCACCCGTGAAATGCACGCGTTCTAATAAGAATCCGCTGAGCTACGATAGGCCTCAACGTGTTTTTCATAAACGATTAAACCAATTTTATGTATGGAAATATGAGTCGCCGAGCCGTGCAGGTCGCACGGGTGTACCAGTTTTTGGCAACTATACATAACCATGACCAAACATGGACCAGAGCACAGCCATATCATTTTAGAAATCCTACTAGGTATATATTATTGGACGCGTGAACTCAAACAGGTCCGAAAAAAACATAACCAGTTAATGATTCCGTTGAAATTAGATACTTAACTAGGATAGGCATCCTAAGGTCACATACTTATCATAATTATTGAGTCCTAGTCTAAGTGGATAAAAAGTAAACCTAGAGTTAGTATTGAAATGAAAGCCAACCGCGTAGATACAAACTATAAATTTAGTAAATATAAGTCCGCTTTGGTTTAACTTTAAGAATTTTTAAATATTCTTGTTAAAATGGACCAGAGCAACAAACATGACAATATATACCTAGATGGAGTTTTCCAGACGCAGTAGAAGACTGTATCTTGGCTGATTGCGTGCGTTATGTATGTATATGTAATCGACGATCGTCATTTGTATCACGTGTTGAGTCTCCTCGTTGGGTGCCTTGTGACTTCATCTAAACAGTGGTCCCCTGTTGGGAAGGGATGGTAGACTCGGACACGTGAAAGTGCTTACAGGGCCTAAAACAGGAGAAAGATTTCAATTTTCTTTTTGATTGATTGCAGGTGGTGTCTACTGCTGGCGCTGCTCGCGCTGACCGCGTGCGCGCGCGCCGAGGAGGAGGACAGCGTGCCCGACATGGGCGTCGAGGACGAAGACGAGGAGCTGGCGCTGGACCAGGAGGTACTGCTTTCACCCAAACATTGGACATATCAGTATTTACTATTATGGCCAAGTTTTGCCAAACCTCGTTTTAAAAGTAGAACATCTGCTTGAAGCAAATATTTCCAAATAGTGGTGAACTTCATCGGCCTACAAGGTGGCTATCGCCATTAAATGTATCGACTTACGTCTACCGCTTTATTAAGATAACTACCAATATAGCTTTTCGTTAGCTGGACAATTTTGGAATACTATTTCGGAACGTATTACCTATGGCCGTAAATTTATCTCTTAAGTAGGTACCTACCTACCTAATTAAATAAAGTTTTCATAGCATCTATTACCAACATTCTGACCATTATCATACTAATAGTTCAGTTTACAGTCACGAAATGATGTAAACACTTTAAATTGTTTATTTTTAAGTATCGATGAGGCTAAAAGTAGATTCTGATCTAAGAAACAATCACCACTCACCTCCACTTAGGATGTCTTAAACACGTCACAAAACGGAAGTCCTAGTCACAGATACTCGTCAGGCAATCCATTGCCGATACAATCTCGCGGCTTCCAGCGTCGTCTCCCAGTAGAGGCCATAAACACTACGTTTTCCCATCTTGCAACAGAGCAGGTGAGTCGGTCGGCCCGATGAGCGCGCCGATAGTGGGCGTTTTACTTTCGACGGGTCATATCGAACAGCGATCGAAAGGAAGAGTTGCAAACCAATTAAACGATGCAGGTTACTGGAATTGGACGATGTTACGTGTATAGTTCCTACAAATAGTAACAGTACGTATGTTTTAGGACACTGGAGAATTAAACATCGACAGAGTAATCGTATGGGACCATTGTACTATTGTAGACCGGACCGATAAGGGCAAAACCGTTATTGGATATATCTCTCTAGTTTGTTCAAACACTTCGTGCTTCCACACTTGTAAAAATCGGCAACATCGGCGGATACCTCTACGGTAGCGTTTTCGCACGCTCATGTAAGTGCGGTGTAGATTACAGTACGTGTCTAACGCGAGCGTGGCATTAACTAAATTATCTGATTTCCCGGCAAATAGGTAGATCGTGACCGAAATCGAGCAACACCGGCGCTATTTTTTTTCTATTTGGTTCAATGTCCGCAAGGCCGCAGTGAAAGTCGAAAGCAACTATTTTTTAATCAACCTTTTTCAATCGATTTCTGAACGCGAAAGTTTGCCACCATGTTGACGATTTTTAGCGGAAAAGTGAACACAATTAAATTTGTGCGTGCTCGTGCGTGGTATACAATTTTCATTGTAATTTTCTTTACACGTAATTGAAATTAAAAAATAAAATCGATTATAATAAGTGCACTGTCATAACTCATAACCCAAGCAATCAACAAATTGCGTTATCACTCAGAAAGTGTCATAATAATTATGCTCATAATATCGAAGTATAGTAAGTAGCTCATAACCATATTTAAGCGATTGTCCACACAACAGGTATGACTGTCAAGAAATGCAGGATACAGGAGTCGATACAAGCTACGACGCATGCTCCAGTTTCTTACATAACAGTGGCGTTGCGCCAGCGCAGCGCGTGGGAATCGCCGCGCACGCGACCCGGCGCGACGCCCCGCGACTTCTGTTTACCTTTGTATTTAGGTAATTAGCGAATCAACTAGCGCGGAATTTAACTAACGACACTTTGTCTGAGGTGATCAAACGATAACTCGATTAATACCTCATTACAGTTTTGTATAATGTATATAATTTGGCTGTGACTTTAACATGTAGGTTCAAAGTAGTCATGATTTTTGTAGGTCGATGGCATCGAAATGTTATAAGTACTTATTATATTTCGATGGTAGATGGATACTTAAGTTTGTTTATGCATTAATTATTTAAACGTAGCTGTTATACAATAGTATACAAAAACAATCGTGACATTAAAACATTAAGCACGTCCTCAGCCTCGCACGCATGGGACGTTAGTGCGATGGCATGAATTCTCCGGCGCGCGCGCGGCAGCCGGAAAGCTTCGCGTTCTCTTTGGGTATAATTAGACATTATCATATTATATCAGCGAATCGATAGTGCTAATGATTATGGTCGGCGAATAATTAATGTAACCCGGATCTGTCCGTCCGTCCGTCCGGTGGAACAGCCACCGTTACATAATCGAACTGGCCTTTGATTACTTTTTAATATGATTATTATCTTATAATGAGTATTGAAGAAGCAGAGTCGACGCACAAAGAGCTACAGAAGAAACTAGCGTTGGTCCGCGACTGCGCTCAAATCGTATATCGCTAGTACCCGCGAACTGTTTGGAATAACAAATTACCATGACGGCTCCGGGCTATAAACTCTCTGCTAAATTTCACATCGATCGGTTCAGGCTTTGAAGCGTAAAGACGAAACAAACAGACAAACACTGGCATTTATAATATTATAATTTATATTATAACTCTACAATGCATCCAGTAATACATAATGTCACAGCTAAGTATTTTATTTTTGCCACAAAGTATTATTACCGACTAAATAAAGCAAAACAATGAGTAAACAATGAGTAAATAAACAATGAGTAGCTATCATATATAAATATGTTTTTCCACAAATAAAGTCAAAGAAAGGATAATTTTGATTCAGTAATCGACAAAAAAAAAATCACTCGCGCATCAAAATCTAAGCAAACATAGGGACACACAGACAGCGGGAAGCGATTTTATACTATGTAGTAATAACTCAATATCTCAATAGTTTTAAACACTTCTGACATTAAAGTTTGAAAAAATATTGTACGTCAATTGTTCACCAAACGCTCTTTCTGATACTTATCCGTAATCTAATGAGCGCATCATTAGTACCAATTTCACCAAAGGATGTTAATGTGAATCGACTGTTATGTGGTTGGTGGTAGTAAATAACAATGCTTTCATAGTTATATCAGAACTGTTTTCACCATGGCGACGCTCATTACAAGAATGTTAACACGCCTTCGCCACCAGCAGGTGGCGCTCCGATACCATTTACGATATCAATATTAGCGATTTGAAGTAATATAATATAATATAATATTAAATCAAGCACCATCGGATCCCAGGTGTCGCATTTAGCCGCCGCTAAGGGTCGTCCCGCACGCATGCGCCCGCTCCGGCAGGTGCAGGCTGATGCTCTAACAAACGCGGTCGGAAGAACGAACGGGTGAATGTCACAGGGGCGAGCTTGAGTAGTCCCGTCAGAGCGAACAAAACATATTTTTAGCGTGCATTCTCAATTAGGCATCTCATCGACAGAAGCCGTGCTGCCCAGGAAAAAATGCGAATGGAAAATACGCTTCAGGAAATTAATGATTTTGAGAAAATTATCTAACCAGTCTGCATGATTGCACATCAAATTTTTTAGTTTTAATTCAATTACCAAAGTTGCCATTAAGTAAGCTACTCCATAGAAACCTGTATGATTATCCCAGTAAGTTACGCTATTGAACAATAACTTTAAACGTTAACAATATCAATGTTCCAGGAGACACGGAACCTGCGGCCGCGCGCGTACACCCCGAGTGCCTACAACACGCTGCCGAGCGGCTTCCGGCCAACGCCCTCGCTGGCCGAGCTGGCGGGCTACCAGCAGCGCCCGGAGCCAGAGCCCTACCTGGTGCAGCGCCAGCAGCAGTACCAGGAGGAGCGGCAGCCGGCCAGGGCTCCGCAGCGCAAGGTAAACAGGCCTGCAATACTACCGAACTGCCCCCAATCCCAGAAAATTTTACGTGGACTATTTTAAATTGTACTAGTTTTCATAAAAATTGCACCATTTAATTAATTTTCTTATAAAAACTGCTTAACATTCCAGAATAAAAAGCTTTAGAGTAGGTATCTTAATTCAGCCGAGGTGTTATTTGGGAACTAACATCGAGACATCTTCAAATGATCTCGTCCCACTTTTGTGAATCAACTCTTTGTTTCCTATCAACAGCAACAAGAGCAGCGTCCCCTGAAGCAGCAGCAGCTGCTCCAGCAGGAAGTGGACGACGAGCTGGAGGAGGAGAAGGAGGAGCCCGACCGCCTGGCGACGCTGCTGCAGCAGTCCAAGTTCGACTGCGTCAGCAAGCAGTCGGGTTACTACGCCGACGAGGAGCTCAACTGCGAAGTCTTCCACTACTGCCAGGACAGCGTCAAGCACTCCTGGATCTGCCCCGAGGGATTCACTTTCCACCAGGTATGTATCATGACGTGACCTGCCTAGCGATTGGTCAATCCCATCGATAACCATAGTAAGGCTTAAAGATTGTCTGTAGCTCATTGTGGGTAATTAATTCGCCAGCATACTTACAGTTTATTTATAGTTGTATTTTGTTAAAATATTGAAGAAGATACACGTACCGGCCCGTTTAAAGATATCGATGATGTATCCAATTCCTATTAATGTAATGTTCCATCCTCCGACTAGGTACACCTGATCTGCATGCCGCCCACGCACGACAACATCTGTCAGAAGTCGTCGAAGTACCACTTCGTCAACGAGTACCTGTACCGGCCCATCAACGAGGAGGAGGTGCAGCGCAAGCCTAACGTCAGCCTCAAGTACTCCGACCGATACTACCCCGCCGAGGTCTACCGGGACGACCGCTACGAGGGCGAGGAGTCCGACGAAGAGGTTGGTGCCCTTCTATTATCTAATAGGGTTTTACTTCTTCACTTATCGTCCAACCAAAAACCTTATGCTAGTATGGGCTACGAAATTACATTTTAAAGTGAAAGTTCGATGTCACTAAAGCTATAAATCTCCAATATGAAGATATTGTGGTAGAGAAACTTTAGGTCCAGATCTCGTTACGACTAGATCTCGTTGCTACCGCAAATACCAGATAATTTTGCGACAGGATCGCAAGTTCAGGTACCTACACAAAATTCGCTGACGCACCGTAAACGCAGTAACCTGCCTTATGGTCTCCTTTTTTACCGCATACCGACCACACCGGATCTTACAAAACGCTGTAAATTACGTAATAACGTTGCGTTTTAATGGATGACGTTAAAGGGGCACTTGTCACCGCGGCTAGATCAGCGTGTTCTGAGCACCGGTATGGCCGATGCTTCACACAGCCGGGAGGGTTTGGTTTTTATTTCCACTCGATTATTACGTATTATTTATCAAATCAGCCGTAAGATGTCCCCGCTGTTTCAGTCAGTTTCGCGCTATTCTCATCCATCGGTTTCCCCGAGACCCCGGGATTATTGAAAGTTTATTCATTTCAGCAAGCGACCAAACAGTCTCATTAGTAGACATTATAAACAAGACAAGCAAACTTTCGTCATACTACTCTTAGGTGTTCAATCCTTATTTATAATCAGTTCAATTTAAAATGCAAACAATTTCTCCATAAGGTCATCATTGGGTTAGTTGTCGATATGAATTGTTAAAATTGAAACTAAAAGGTGTATTGTGTGTTGTCAGGAGGAGGCTCCGCGCCGGGTGCCGCAGCAGCTGCAGCAGCTGCAGGCGCGCGCGCCGCCGCGGCCGCAGGCGCAGCCGCAGCAGGTGTTCCGCTCGGCCGAGGAGGTCAACATCCCGCTCGTGCAGCGGCGCCCCCAGCGCCCCTACGACTTCGACTTCTAGACCTCCCGCCTACCACTTCACCGTATCATCTAACAGAATCACTCAATTTTTCACTTTTCAACGTTCATCCCGACTTTCTCTTCAGTGTCAGTGACAGACAGTTTTAGCGCCTAATTTTGTCGAGCGCCGATCGCCACTCTTGCTAGGGTTAATGGAACTTATTTATATTTTTACGATAAAGTATTCGCTCGTAATAAGTTACAAATTAGTTGTAAGCTAGTCTTTGTGTAAGAAATAAAATAAGTTTTTTAAAATATTACCTATTTTGTTTTATTTCATGTACTTTACAGGATTAAATTTCATTCAATAACCTTTAAGTATAACCATGGGTCACCAAATACACCCTGTTAACTAAGCGGGGTGACAAATTTTTTGGTTACATTAAGAGATTCAACAAGGGTTCCAGTAAAAAAAAATCGCAGAGTATTCTCATTCCTCACTTTCTATTGCTAGGTACAAATGAAACGACTTACCTAGTAATAAAGTGAAACCTCTGACTGGTTTCTGCGTTACAATAATTAAATAGATGATTTAGTGAAAATTAATGCAGTATTTCCAGTTCCACACAATCTTTATTTTCAACAGTGATATATGAACGTTTATTTAACAATCGATAGCGAATCCCAGTTTGACAATCGGCTTGACAATGATTGTCGACATGTTTTTCATCACTTGTGCTTTTTTCAGCTTCACTAAGAGATAAAACTGCATTTGTTCCTGCATTAGGTGCAGAGGTGGTGTGTTTTGGAGTATCTCTTTGCATGACAGAATTCCTCTAAAAACCCATTCCTTCACAATTTTTTGATAACCATTTCTGCATCAGATAGGTATGTACTCATCGTTATTTGCACTAAATCCGTTGCCGTAAGCGGTACTTACAAATACATAAAGGTGAGATCGCACCGCTGCTTACCGGTGCGTCAAAAACGGCGCGGCGCCATGTTATTACTATGACCCTGTCTTTTCTTTGCGCAACGACACCGTATTTTACGCAGCGATGGGGTCGCACCTTAACTGGAAGTGTAACTGCAAGCGTCAGTTTTCTTAGAACGTCTTTTAAAATAACCGAAATCTGCCAACTCAATATTTATCTTACCCAATTTTCCATTCAACTTGATACTTTTTGCAATGCCAGGAACGCGATAGCATTTTATAATACAATAACTTTTATGAGATAACTTTCGACCACTGACTTGAATTTGTTTTGCGTAATGTAGTAATTTTGTTGCGCTAATTCCTACATCGGAAAACATCTTCGCTCTATTCGTAGCATTACAGTTATCTGTCAAATTTATTAGAGCTTTATCATTTTCGTCACTAACAATTTCACCCTTAGATCTATTTATAATTACTGCTGAACCAGAAAACATCTTGTTGTTACCATCGTTGTCAATTTTCATTGTTGTTGTTTGTCTCGTCTTTATTCCTTTAGCAGTAACATAACATTTAGTTATATTAGAGTCATGGCGACCAGGTTTAGGTTTAATAAATGTTGCATCAGACACTGTAGACGTAGAACCATTAATGAATTGATCTGACTCAATTTCTGCATCGGCAACTAACTCATTGTTTGTTGCGGTCCGTCTGTTACTGTCTGTGGTGCTTAAATATACAGGAGAAGCGGATCTGTAAGCGTTAATTGACTTGAAACTTACTTTGAAATCCATTGTCAAACCAATATTTCCCGCACCTGATTCTTTGTTCAATGTGGCACTTTTTATTAATATTCTACAAGGTTTAAACATACCATTATTTATATCAGAGGATCTAAGAGTACCGGCTACTGCACCGGTTGTCGTGAAACTTGTATTACATTCGACAGTGGTTTGTTTTGGGTTACGGAGTAATTTTGCTGTGCTAATTCCTACATCGGAAAATATCAACGTTCTCTTTGTAGCATTTAAGCTCTCTGCGAAATCTATTATATTTTTATTTAATACATCTAATGCTGAATGTAAAAAGTTTTTCTTTTTTTTACTGTCATCTTTAATTCTCGTCATTTCTGTCGCTGGATCCAATCCGACGCTTACTGTAGTATTGGTGCTCCTGGTCTTCTCAGTATTAATATATTTCTTAGAAGAGCATTGTGTATCGACAATCGTGTAATATAAATTATATTCATCGCTATCTATTTTAGGGTTACGTGGTATTTTTGCAGTACAAGTTCCTACATCCGACAAAATAACATTTGCTACATTATATGGACTTTCGGCTAGGGCTTTTATGTCAACTACTGCTGTTTCGACAGATTTATTTTCTGTGTGCTTAACACAGTCAGATATCTTTGCATTTAGTCTCATATTTTGTGTAATATTGGCAAAACTAATAGATTTTACAAAATTAAATGTTTTACAAACCATGTATCTTACAGTACTGGTTTTTATATCGCATGTATTCAATTCAACAGTATTTCGTCGAGGGTTGCGCGTTAGTTTTGGAAAACCAGTTCCTACATCACAAAATTGTTTTGCTGTTATTGAAATGTCATACTTGTTTGACAAAGTTACTGGTATTGTTTCTGCCATATCAGTTTCAGTTTGAGCAGAGATTTCTTTTGTAAATACAGTTGCATCGCATGAGTTCTTAATATTACTATCCAAGTCTCTTCCAGTCAGTGTGCTTTCTTTCGTATTTATTTCCTCAGCAATAGTTTGACAGCTGATGATTGTGTGTGACGGAGGGCAGCAGGGATGTCGTTCAGGTCCAGTTGGGTGAACTACTCGCCGAGAGCTAGTATTGGTTGATGTGGTTATTTTATCAGAATCTTCTATATCACGGTTTGAATTTCCTTTTTCCTGTGCATCTGTTTTAAAATTTATGGAGCTACTTTTAGTTATTTTTTCTACTTCGACATTAGTAGATTTATCAAAGTTCGGTGTAGAACAAAACCATTTATCACTTATAGACTCAGCGTGAGTTGATCTGTGAATAAAATTAATTACGATTTGAACAACTCACATGTCGTTTAGCTTACCAACATCGTAACGCACGAGGGGAGATTAGTTATGGACTTATAACCGTTACGAGTGTAAAGACGTACATGAAACTTTAATTATCAGGCATAAATAAATGTGTCACACTTACAGATCCTTGAGTTTTCCTGAAAACAATAATAAATTAAATTAACCAATGAATAAGTAATACAAACGTCTATCATTATGCAAGCTCCCGACGCTAGCAAAGGTAACAATCAATCTATTTATTGTACACTTGATATATAGGTCAGGATTTTGTACATATTTTAAACATTGGTTAAAGCAAAATCGACATGGTTTTTATCAAAAGGAAAAGACACTAAAATATCACACAAGATTCAGAACGGCGATTCCAAATTGCGTCGGGACTTCGGGAGGCAAACACAAAAAAAGAAGTAGGTACCTTTAAAATCGATAACCGACGTATTTATTATGTGCTTTAATTTATTTATTTGCTCCATTACTCTGCAAAATAACACGGTTTGAACATTAGGCGGATGGGAATAATAAATAAGTATGGACATTTAAAAAGAGAAATGGGACAAGTGTCATTTTTGGTGATATTGAGTTCATGTCTAGGTACTGGTCATTTGTTTTACTAGTGCATCAAATGTTATATTTGGTTTGCCACTGTAGGTAAGTCCAGACGAGTAAATGTTACCAGTGTTACCATATAATTAGCGATATTCATGGCCCCTCTAATGTAGGGGTGCGCGAGGATCGATAAGTGCTACATGCTACATACAATATAAAACTTCAAATGCTAGCACAAGTTAGTGTGGCTGTCCAAAGGTTAACTTTTGTTAAAACGTAGGCAAGGCAGCCCTATCAAAATGACTAAGAATGACTGTAAATACACGATTGGGCGTTGTATCACCAACACTAACTGCTGTTTAAACGTACGGATCTCTATCACAAAATGCTGCTTTTGCCCAAAAAATCGTCCATACAACTATGGCTAAAGAAAGAAAGAAGGAACATAAAGGACCAAGGTACATATAAAGTTCTTACGTTTCCTGAAAACAGTTCTCAATGTTCGCTTCGCCAGGCGGCGCGGGCGTCCGCGAGTCGCTGCAATTATACAATGATTACTGCGGGGGCTCTATCTTACTCGGGAAATTAGTATTGTTTTTAATATGTATATATACTACATATTATCAGTGTTCGAAATTTTCACGGCAAAACAAAAGACTGTCGCAAATTTACTAGGGTAAGAAATAATTTTTCATCGATATCGAGAATTACTATGGAATATTTTATAATTTAAAATAATATGCAAAAAAAAACAGTATTTCACAGATTATTCAGTGTAAAAGTTATTATTTAAGCCTTAACGAAATCTTGTTTTTAATTTTTTTTTGACGTCGAGTGAAGTGGAACGATCATTCAGTGTACATAAATGGCTTTATAGTGATAAACGGAACCGTTTACTCCCAGAGTACGTCGAAAAATTAATGACTATCTACTCTTATCACTATCAGAAACCAAATAAAATGGCATGTGCTGCTGTGTGTACTGATGTGGATTTTGAAGAAGAAATTGAATCTGTTTCGATATAACTTTACACAAACCTAATGTATTTTATGATATATTTATATTTATTTGGTGGACCATTATTTATTTTACCATCATCGATATCGATGAAAAAAAAATTCTTACCCTAGTAAATTTGCGACAGTCTTTTGTTTTGCCGTGAAAATTTCGAACTATGCATATTATAGTCCATGGAATTGGTACATTTTGCCTTGCATCATAACGAACGCCCTATCAGATGAGTTTACTCCTCGGCCTCAGATGGTATAGTTACGCCACTGGTTAACGTTGTGATAACGCTGTATAGTGCTTAAAGGTAGCCGAGTTAGAAACAATACGATAACATGTCAAAAGCAATAGTTTTATTGTTAACGAACAACGAGAAGTATAGGGGAATGTTTGTAGTGTGAAACATGCGGGTGCAGCCGAGCACCGTGTGACGCAGGGATAATGGACAGCGCGAAGGGCTCGATCGACTCGTCCTTAACGTTGAAACTGACTTAGGATCACAAAAGGGTCACATAATCATTTACCTAACGTCCTACGCTTCATAAATAATGAAAAACGCATGCAAAAGGTGCAACATTGATCAATCAATACGTTACACAAAAGGCTCAGAATTCGAGAAGGTAGATGTCTACATAAGCGCTATGCTATTTTCCAGTCCGGCGGACCACGCCGTCGGCCACGCCCAAAGAGAATAACCGGATATTAAGAATGATTAAACTAAAAATAAATTAATAAATAAATATCTAGAAACAATCTCACACAAATTGACCAAGTCCCAAACTAGTGCTAAAGCTCTTGCCTCGTAAGGCCCACGTCAAATTTCGTTAGTTCGAAAAATAATATTTTGTCAGTCAACTATTTGTCAAAGGTCACTTTGAAAAATGACCTGAATTTAGGACGTTGGGCCTTACGAGGTATGGGTACACACAGCAACACATCTAGCTATACACTTCAGAAATCTGAAATATTGCGTGAAAGAGAGTCGCACTAGAATCGGTTGTTGTTGACATAATACACATATATACATCTCTTTCTTTTTCTCTCTGCTCCGTCTTTAATGGTTAGTTAGGTGTGTTGTTGTGTGTACTAAACAACGATGAATACATATATACAGGGTGTACCTACAATCCAAATCAGGTCAGTATGGAGAAGTCGGAAACTATGAGAGATAGCGAGATCTGTTCTTAGGAACCATGACGTCGATTTTAGATTTCATAATAATTAAATTCAAACTTTTTTATTAACTCTCATACATAACCGGGAATCGAACCTGGTCAGTATTTTTGTAACCGCGTTAAGTAAAATGTAATTATTATTAAATCTAAAATCGACGTCATGGTTCCTAAGAACAGATCTCGCTATCTCTCATAGTTTCCGACTCCACCATACTGACCCATTTGGATTGTACACCCGTATACAGATAAATACATACTTTATTACATATAAAACATGGTAAACTCAGAGCAAATACAGATGTAGTGCAAAATGATTTTCCTTCGTCCTTTATCGGAAAAGTTCGTATTTATCGTGCTCTCTCAATTAGCTTCAGTACCCATCTTACAGCCGTAGGGGTAAGTCGCATCAGCAGACGAATATATATATAGACTGGCTAACACGCAATTCAAATATTCGCTATAGTTTTGATTATATTTACAGTTTACTTATAAAAAGGTTGTATTGGTTGTATTACCATGCCGAAACCTCGAAATCGGTTAAAAAATCCAGTCCAAGGAATTATATTTAATATATACCTGTATTTCTTATCAGAAAATAGCAAATTCAAAAATAGCAATAACTCAGAGTATTTTGGCAAAGTTCAACAGCGAATTTCGGACGCAACAGGCATATCTAAACCTACATACAATAAGAAAATTTTTGAACCAGGAAGAAGAATATAGAAAAAATAAAGATGCCATCTCAAACAATATTAAGCTGGGAAGACCACGCAAGAAATTCTATCTAGATCTTGATGATTTTGATTACGCAGTGATACGACGAATGGTTTATAACTTTCATCTGATTTATAAACAAGTTCCTACAATAAGAGCACTAAAGTCCAAATTAATAGAAACAATGAATTTCAATGGCTGTGATTTTACACTAAGAAAGATACTACGCCAAATGGGATTTCTATTCAAGAAAATTACTAACAATAGAAAAATGCTGATGGAAAAAGGTGACGTTAGACTTAAAAGAGTAAAGTACCTGGGTGGTTCTTGCGTTTCGTTCAAATTTCATCAAATTTGAGAATCGTTTTTTTTTTTCGTTTTTTTATAAGAAATATTTATAAGAAGTTTCATGTATTTAAAAACAATAGATACCAATGAAAGGCATCTTTATAACTTAATTATATCATGATAAAGTGACGGGAGGTAATGAACCCTAGGAGGGTAATGAAAATCGCCTGGAAGGTAATGAATTACACTTGGAAGGTGATGAAAACCGCATGGAAGGAAATTAATTGAGTGAAAGTATGATCATATATGGAAAATGAGACTGATAATAAGATTGGATGCGTTCAATGGATTAATAAAAAGATATTAGGGAGTATAATTTTTAATCAGCCTTTGAAATAACTATAAATCAAACAAATCCAAAATACAAAATGTTAGATTTAGGGTTAGATAAATACAAATTACCTATTCCTTGGAATGTCGATATCAACTTACATTATCAACTTTTTATAACAATCAGAAATGGGATAATTTTTATTTACTAAGCCAGCCACAATTAAGTAATAACTTAAGGTTTTTAAATGAAACGTAACAAATAAGCATAACTTAACACAAACATAACTGATAATTATACTACATTTGTACAATTAACAAATTGTACAAATGAGGTCAAAACAAAACCTCGCGTGATAAAAATATAAATTGGCAATTATAATTTTTAATTGCTTTTAAAAAATTTTTTTTTTTAAGTAAAGTAATTATAATATAAATAATGCTATTTGTTTAATACAATATTGATATTTTTTTCTCCATCTTTTTCTTTGCTTACATTGTGCTCTTGCACTTATGTCCTTAATGCTACAAATTTGCTTCTATTCCTTTTTCTTTAGGTATTTTAATAGCTCTATTTCTTTTTGAACTTTATAAAGCACTGGGTTATTTTTAATTTCTTCATATTTTTGGCGTTTTCTATTTTTTTATCTATCTCTGGTAAGTTTTTCATCTTTTGTATGTTTTTTCTTTGTTTTTGCCATTGTAGTCTCTGAAAGATGAAGGGACCAAAATACATATAATATGGGATTTGGACTAACAACCACAACCACTTTTAGAATAAATAGTACTTAGTAGTAGAATTGAAAACTCGATTAAATCATTGGAAAAAACCATGTTGCAGCAGCAATATTAAATTTGCCACCCATGCTTAATATTCATTTTTTTTACATTACATGTACTTCTTGAAGTCACCGACTTATATTATTATGTGTACCAAATTTCAACTCAATCGGTCCAGTAGTTTTGAAGCAAATTAGCTGTCACACAGACGGACAGACAGACGGACATACGGACAGACAGGCACGCGTGTGATCCTATCAGTTTTCCGTTTCTTTTTTTTGAGGTACGGAAACCTAAAAAGGATGATATATTAAGTTAAAAGTAACTCGCATTACTGTTTGTTTAAAAAACGTTTGCAAGCTGTTTCTCAGAACAATGTTGATAAACTTAGGCGATCAAAGAAATTAACATACATTCTCACTTTTGGTTTTATAATCTTAGAATACACATGAAAAGCTTGGTTTATTTTGGGAACAGAAAAGTATTCATTCCCTACCAAAGGTTATCATTACTTTCCATTAAAAAAAAACGCAAAATAGAAGGTAATGAATTGGACGGTAATGAATATTTGCCCTTTGATCCTAATTTGCTTATGTTGCCTGTGTGCCTGTTCTACTAGATTTAATATGTAATAACAATTCAATACAAGGACCTCGGTTAACTTACACCAATATTTTAAAAAAAAAAACTTACTCAATAAATTGCAGGATGGCGATGAAGTTTAGGCAATACCAATGTTGAGGATGGGGCACTCAACCGGTCTCTTCGTAGCTCAAAACGTAAATAAAAGAGTGGACTGTATGAAACTTGATCTATTGCGGTTGTCGGGTTCGGTTCACTGGTCAAAGGCTCTGTTCAAGGTTCTGTTGTTCTCTCTTCAAGGTTCTCCCAGGTTCTACTCGCCTTTGACCAGTGAACGTTCATTTATATACAATAACTTATCCCTACTATATTGGTGGGCAACGCCCACTTTTCCAACTTACGAACTAAACTATGTCTAGGTTCTTACATCTATCTTAAAACTAAACATAAAACATTAACCTACTATTTATAAACTACGCGCCGGCATGCGTCCGGTCGCTGTAGCGGGTCGGGTGTGAGTGTGGCAGCTAATTGCGTCATAACGTATTTATACTTGAGCCACACTCCCCACCCCGACCTATAAATATAGTCGCGAGAACAAAACTCGCCGCACGCCGCGCCAATGTTTATTTTGGTTCCTGGGCTCGTGTGCGACGGTCGTGCGGCCCCTCGCCCTCATGCTCAAATAAAACAAACACTTAACCTAACTTAATAATACCTTAAAGTTAACTTAAGAGCTATTTCTTAGCCTACATGATCAATCTTTATTTTCATTACTTAAACCAAATCAAAACACAAATCAACAAATAAAAAAGGGCCTTAAAATCTAACGAGCTTGCTGTCCGCAACATTCTCCCCCCGGCGAAGACTCCTAGTCGGAGCCATCTTGCTTCACCGGAAGGACGGCGAGCTTCGTCGTGGGGCGCCGGAACTCTCCTCCCTTTGTTCTTATCGTCGCACTCCGGATGCCGCCGTCTGCACCAGGATAAGTTTCCACCACGATGCCACGGGGCCAGACGTTGCGGGGCAGCGTAGAGTCGATCACGATGACTAAGTCCCCAACTTGAAGGGGACGCTCGCCTCCGCTTGGAGATCGTCGTGGGGCGAGCGTTGGGAGGTACTCCCGGACCCATCTCGTCCAGAAGTGATCCGCCAGAGCTTGACTGGCTCTCCAACTTCTTCGGTCGCCCTCTTCGCATGGGCCGGTGTTCGGTAGCCCCGTCGAACCCCCCAACAAAAAATGGTTAGGAGTTAGGGCTTCCTCGTCTCGGGGGTCGACGGAGACGTGGGTGAGAGGTCGGGCATTAACTGTATGCTCGGCCTCTGTCAGTAGTGTCGCCAACACCTCTTCTTTGGGTGCCTTCGTGTTGAGTGTAGCGGTGAGTGCGGTTTTAACAGACCGCACTAGTCGCTCCCACGCTCCTCCCTGGTTCGGCGCGCCGGGAGGAATGAAGCGCCATTCGGTCCGGCGCTGTAGCGCATAGTCGCGCAACGCCGGCAGCCATTCTTGATAGGCAGCCCGTAATTCGACGTCGGCGCCGTGGAAATTGGTTCCGTTATCACTGTATATTAGCTTGGGCCAGCCGCGACGCGCTGCCATGCGCCTTAGCGCCATTATTGCAGAGTCAGTAGTTAGGCTCGCCGCCAGCTCCAGGTGTACAGCTCGGGTGGTCAAACACGTGAATAGTGCCACCCATCGCTTTTCGTGGCGACGTCCGATGGTTACGGTTAGAGGGCCAAAATAATCCACTCCACAATTGGTGAATGGCCTTTTGTTCGGTTCGAGGCGCGCCAGCGGCAAGTCGCCCATGGCCGGCGCGTGCGGGCGCGCTCTTCTTATTAGGCACGTGCGGCAATTATGCGCGACCGCGCGCACAGTAGGTCGTAAGTGCAGTATCCAGTAGTGCTGGCGTAAATCGTTCACCACTCGCTCGTGTGATGAATGTGCCGCGTCGCAGTGCGCCTGTAGTATCATAAGGCGCACTAGCGGGTGTCTGCCGTTCAAAATCACCGGATTCTTGGTTATCCGCACCGGAGTGGCGTTTATGCGTCCATGCATTTTTATTAGGCCATTCTCGAGCACGGGGTCTAAAACGTATAACTGGCTTTTCTTTGGTACTCTCCCCCCGTGCTCTAACACCTTTATTTCTTCGGAAAAGTCGTCCGCTTGGCTTTTCTTGTGCCATAAAAGCTCTGCTCGCTCTAGGTGCCGCGGTTGCATAACGTTGCTTTCTTTGCGGCACCTTTCTATAAAGAGCAGAACGTAGGCGGTGGCTCGAATAAGCCGCTTATAATTCGAGAAGCGGCTTATGTCCGGTAGCGGGTACTCCCTCGGTTGGTTTGTTGTGTGTGCGCAGGTCGGCGGTTCGGGCTCTTCTTGCTGCGCGGGTTCCTGGGGCCAGTCCTCTTCCGGACGTCGAAGAAACGCAGGCCCGGTATACCAGCGATCGGTTATCTTGATTACGCGATTGCAATCAGCGCGTGTCGCGTCATCCGCCGGGTTTTCTTTTGTCGGCACCCACCGCCATTGTTCAATTTTGGTTCTTTCGGCTATCTCGCCGAGGCGGTGGGCGACGAAAGGGCTGTATCGGCGTGCGTCATCTCGCACCCAATGTAAAACTGTCCGCGAGTCGGTCCAGAATGTGACGTCACTAATCGCGTAGCGGTGTTCTCGCTTGATGATTTCGCTAAGGCGCGCGCCGATCACCGCGGCTTGTAGTTCCAGCCGAGGGATACTCAATTGCTTCATGGGCGCGACCTTAGCTCTTGCTGTTATCAACTCGACTTCGGGGTTCGGTTCGTTGGTCCTCCAGTATGCGGCAGTTGCGTAGGCTTGTTCGCTGGCGTCCACAAATATGTGTAGTTGCGGGCGGACCCCTCCCCCCGTCTTGAAGTAGCTTCGGGGTATGCGCAACGTAGCGACGCTGCTCATTGCGTTTAGCCACTGGCTAAAGTTATCGCGTTCTTCTTCGGGTAGCGACTCGTCCCAGCCCATCTTGAGGGCCCACAGTCGCTGTAGCTGGACCTTGGCCGTTATAACGTATTGTGATATTAGGCCCAGTGGATCGTATATGCTCATTACAGCGCTTAGTGCTTCTCTTTTCGTGGGCCCTCTTTTCTTCTCTTTGACGTCGGCTGGGACCCTTATTAGCGTGGTGTTGAAGCCCAAAACGTCCTCGTTTGGCTCCCAGTACATTCCCAGTACTTTCGGTGTTTTGTCTCCCAGCGGCGTAGGTCCCTCTGTTCGTAGCTCAGGCGGTATTCTTTTTATTAATTCGCGCGAGTTTGAGGTCCACCCGCGCAAAATGAAGCCGCCTTTTTTATGGGAGGCCGCTATCTCCATGGATCGGTGTATGAGTTCCGGTTCGGTGGCGTAACTAGCCACTAGATCGTCCATGTAATGGTTATTCATTACATCCTCTACGGCGTCAGGATGCTCGGTAGCGTTATCTAACGCGTTCCGGTTGCGCACGCTATGCGCAAGAAAAGGCGAACTTGCGGCTCCGAAAATCATGGATTTCATCACGTAGGTTCGTGGCTGTCCGTGCCGCTCGTTCCCTCTCCATAAAAATAATTGTGATGGCTGGTCGGGGGCTCGTATCCTTATTTGGAGGAACATCTCCTGTACGTCTGCTGTTACGGCGTAGGCCCTCTCCCGGAAACGAAACAGAATTCCCGGGAGTGACTGCAGTAAATCCGGGCCTTCTAATAGTTGATCGTTCAAACTTATTCCTCGGCATGTAGCGGCGGCGTCAAAAACCAGCCTAATCTTCCCGGGCTTGTTCGGATTTCTGACGGCGAAGTGCGGCAGATAATAATTAATAGGGCTCGTTCCGGGTTCGGTTATCTCTGCCGCGTAGCCTTTTGTTAGCAGATTCTCGATTTGTTTCGTGTATTCTTCTGCGAACTTAGGATCCTTGTCCATTTTTCTTTCTATGCCCAGCAGTCGGTTGTAGGCCGTTTGAAAGTTGGGCGGGAGCTTCGGTTCGTCATCCCGCCATAATTGGCCCACTTCGTACCGGCCGTCTATTTTCCGGACGGTATCGTTAAAAATCCGGGTTGCTCGTTCGTCTAGGGGATGCACTTTCGTTTTCAGGGCCACCCCTAAGGAATCCACGGCGAAGTGACGTTCCACAAGATCGTGTAGCTCGTCCCGCTCTGTGGTTAGATATAGGGCGGTTTCATAGCCTTGCGCCTTTATCGTGCGCGGTGCGGTGCCATAAATTGCCCAACCGAGATCGGTGAGCACCGCCGCCGGTTCGTTTGCACGCCCGATTCGGGTCTCTCTAGAGACCATTACGTGCCAATGGTCGGCTCCGATTAGCAATCGCGGCGCAGCAGTGTTGTAGCATGCTCCGTCGAGTCCCGTCAAGTGGGCGTGGTTCTGCAATAGCGTCTTGCTTATTGCTTGTTTATGCAGATTCAAACCGCGCACGGTTCGCAGCTTTAAACGGTGTATCGGACCGCCGTATCTGCCGCAGACGTCGGCTTCAATTTTGCGGCTCTTTTGTTGTTGCGTCATGTCGCCCACGCCTTTGATGTACAGTGGCGCCTCGGATCCGGTGGCGCCTATTTCTAAGGCGAGATCATGATCGATAAGGCTGACGGTTGATCCCTCGTCCAGCAGTGCGTAGGATTCTACTCGTCCTTTAGGCCCGTATAGAGTGATGGGAACTACTTTCAGTAGCACTGTCGGTGCGCCCGTGGCAAAGTTCGTTGTGTTCGTAACGAACTCAGGTGCTTCTGACGCTTCTTGTTGTGGCGCCTGCGCCGCTTGAGGCGCCGGCGCTTGGGTTCGGGGCGCCGGCGCTTGGGTTCGGGGCGCCGGCGCTTGGGTTCGGTGTACCTGCGCTGGGTATCGGGGCGCCGGCGCTTGTGATCTAGGCGCCGGCGCTTGGTTCGGTTCGCTCACGTGCAGTAATTGATGATGTGAATGCGGGCATCCTTCGACGCTGCATCCTTTAGCTCGGCATTGATCTCGCCGATGTTTCTTGTTCATGCATTTGAAGCATATTCGGTTTTCTTTGGCCCAACCCCACCGGGCAGAGACTGACAGTGCTTGCAGCTTCTTGCACTGTGTTGTTTCGTGGTTCCCTCCGCAGCTCAAGCATGGTTCGATTTGCTCGGCGGAGTAAACCGGGTTCGGTCGGCGTGGCGCTATGCCAGCGTTCGGTCTGAAGGGGCGCAGCTCCCGTCGGTTCGGTGGCGGGGCTGCGGTTGTTGACGTTCCAGTAGGCGCCGTCGAGTAAGTGAAGCGTAAGGCGCGATCTGCCTCTCGCATTAAAAACTTCATCAGTACGACGACCTCTGGATCTTCCGTGTCAGCGTTGAGTTCTGCGTAGTCGCAAAATCTGGATTTCAGATGCGGGCTCAATCGATCCAGTATCTCCCTCGTGAGCAGCGGGTTGTGGAGATATTTCCGTTTATCTACGCTTGCCACGACCGTAACAATGTTTTGTACTTTAACCGCGAAAGCGTTCAAATCCGATGCGGACGAGCCCAGTCGTGGCAATCTTTTTAAATCCTCGAGCGCTCGGTCGACGATGATCTCGGGTCGCCCGTAGCACTGCCGAAGGGTCTGCATTATATGTTCAGGATCGGTTGCTGTATGCAGCAGCGACAAAACGGTCTCGCGGGCGGCTCCCTTTAAGCATGACCTTAGCCGTGCCATATTTTCAGTAGGCTTGAATGAATACGCCTTCGTAGATTCAGTGTAGGCAGCTTGGAACGGCAGCCATTCGCCGTTTGCTCCGCTGAATGCCGGCAGTTCGTATAATTGACGTGGTGGCGGTCGTTGGCGCGACATTTTCTCAATAGCGTCGGCTAATTGAGCTATCCCACGGTTGCTGCTAGTGCTGCGCTCACGGGTCGGTGTTTGTGTCGAGGGTCGTGGTTCGTGTTGAGGCGTAGATTCATACATGTTCGCAGTTCGGTTCGGGTTCGTTTGATTTATCGCGCATTGATCTAACCACGAATCCACTTGTTTCTCTACGAGTATTTCGGGTTGACTCAATTCGCTGCCTCGTTGTGATCCCTCGGCTTCTATTATATCCAACTGTGAAGCCAGCTTGCTCTGTATCATCCGCTTTTCTAGTTCGAGCTCTCGGCGGTTAATCTCGAGCATTTTCTGTTCGGCCTCGTATTCGGCTTGCCGCATGAGCATTGCTGTGTTATTTGAGCATCTGGATGCGGCGGGCGTTTGGCGGAAAATAACAGTTTTGTTCAAACCAATTCGTGACGGCGCGTTAGTATCGCGTAGCGTCGTAGAGCGCCCGGGATCGGCGGCGCTCGGCTCGTTTCGGTTCGATGTAGCGGCGTCCAAGTGCCCGTAACGATCGAAATCGTCTCGTGAAACGGTGTCGGGCACTTGCGCACTATCATCGCCGCCAGCAACCGAGCGCACGTAACGGCCGAGGCCATCTCGTCCGTAGACGGGGTCGTGCGTCGGTGCGGCGTTAGCAGCCTGGCGCACGTAACGGCCTAAGCCATCTCGTCCGCGGACGGGAACGTGCGCTGGCGCAGGATCAGCAGCCTGGCGCACGTAACGGCCGAAACCATCTCGTCCGGGGACGGGAACGTGCGCTGGCGCTTTATGATCGCGGGCAACCGTACACTCGTAACGGCCTAAGCCATCTCGTCCGGAGACGGGGTCGAGTGTCGGGGCCCTATCTCGTCTTGAGGTATCAAAATGTCGCTCGAGCTCAGCGCGCCATATTTGAGGGTCCGCAATAAGGGCAGTCGGATCGACTTCTACCCCAAGAGGTTCGGAAGGAGCAGAAGGTCCGGCAATGTTTGTTCGCCGTACTGCAGCCGTTATTGTCGACGTTGTGGCGCGTTCGGAGGATGGTGGTTCCGATCCTGCATCCAGTTCTTGCTGACGTTCTTGCGTGTCGGTGCAATCGGCTTGAGATCGTGTGACAACCATTGCGTTGTGGCTGTAAATCCGGCTCGAAGGACCAGGCGATGTTGAGGATGG
This sequence comes from Acleris laterana, assembly GCA_963966035.1. NCBI lineage: Eukaryota > Metazoa > Arthropoda > Insecta > Lepidoptera > Tortricidae > Acleris > Acleris laterana. The sequence goes on from OZ014439.1 coordinate 21,446,554, forward strand.
GGCACTCAACCGGTCTCTTCGTAGCTCAAAACGTAAATAAAAGAGTGGACTGTATGAAACTTGATCTATTGCGGTTGTCGGGTTCGGTTCACTGGTCAAAGGCTCTGTTCAAGGTTCTGTTGTTCTCTCTTCAAGGTTCTCCCAGGTTCTACTCGCCTTTGACCAGTGAACGTTCATTTATATACAATAACTTATCCCTACTATATTGGTGGGCAACGCCCACTTTTCCAACTTACGAACTAAACTATGTCTAGGTTCTTACATCTATCTTAAAACTAAACATAAAACATTAACCTACTATTTATAAACTACGCGCCGGCATGCGTCCGGTCGCTGTAGCGGGTCGGGTGTGAGTGTGGCAGCTAATTGCGTCATAACGTATTTATACTTGAGCCACACTCCCCACCCCGACCTATAAATATAGTCGCGAGAACAAAACTCGCCGCACGCCGCGCCAATGTTTATTTTGGTTCCTGGGCTCGTGTGCGACGGTCGTGCGGCCCCTCGCCCTCATGCTCAAATAAAACAAACACTTAACCTAACTTAATAATACCTTAAAGTTAACTTAAGAGCTATTTCTTAGCCTACATGATCAATCTTTATTTTCATTACTTAAACCAAATCAAAACACAAATCAACAAATAAAAAAGGGCCTTAAAATCTAACGAGCTTGCTGTCCGCAACAACCAAAGTTCTCTCCGTGCCACAATATCGTCGTTATTTTTATAACCAGGTGACTAGGGTCCGTCCGCTCAGAGCTCTTGCGCACGACACTGAGCGGGACTGGCAAGGGGTAGGTGCATGCCGCTTTTGGATGTCCACAAGTAACTTAAAACTTGCACGTTACTCATCGGGGACGGGAATGAGATTTTTGATTTGACAAAACTAAAACCTTGATTCTTTTAAGGTTAATACAGTATTAAAAATTAGTCAACCCGAATCATATATTGTTTATTTGTTGCTTAACATGATAAAATGATAGAAATCGTAATTACTTGCAAAACTTGAGAATAAAAAAATATTAAAGCCTCTGAATGCTCGTTGGAAACAGGAGAGGGATGAGATATTGGCATGTTTTTTATCATTTACTTGATTTAATTAATACTAAATTCTATACGCGTTCGATGGTACCGAAAGTACTTTTAGGCTGTAATAACCCTATTAAAAAAGATCTTTAATAAATCTTAAAATCATACCACTTTCTCCCCTGGAAACGTGATTTGAACGAAACGCAAGAACGACCCACCTGGACTTAATAAGGAAGTACAGATCTGAAGGCAGGGATATTGTGTATACGGACGAAACTTATGTTCATACATCCCATTTAACAGGGAAGTGCTGGATCGATTCTACGGATAAAGGAGTGAAACAGTTAATCTCAAAAGGTCAACGCCTTATTATAATACATGCAGGTAGTGCCAAAGGATTTGTACCGGGTGCTCTACTTATGTACAAGTCTACTGATAAGACCGGTGATTATCACGATGCCATGAATAATGTCAATTATGAAAAATGGTTACAGAATCAACTTATTCCTAACTTGTCTCCAAATTCTGTATTAGTAGTAGACAATGCTGCTTATCACAATAAATACGTGGAACGCCCGCCCAACTCTAATACCGCAAAGCCGCTTATGATAAACTGGTTACAAAAACACAATATTCCCCATGATTCATCATTTCCTAAAATACAACTACTTATACGAAATTATTTGTCGACATAAAGAAGACTTTGTAGAATATTCCATTGACAAAATTTTACATCAACATGGGCACGAAGTGTTAAGGTTACCGCCATACCATCCCGACTTCAACCCTATAGAAAATATATGGTCACAGATAAAAGGTTACGTATCAAAAAGGAACATAGACATGAATATGGGTACAGTAAAAAAATTGATTGAAGAAAAAATAAATATGATTGGCCCGGATGAATGGAAGAAAGTTTGTGATCATGCCATGAAATGTGAAAATGAATATCGGTCACAGGAACACTCGATGGATGATCACATCGATAGGATTGTAATTAACGTAAATGAAAGCACTGACGAATCTGACTATGATATGATCGATGACGGTTACTCAGATTGTGAAATAGAAAATGTTGAAAATATCGACCCAAATATGCAGTAGGTAAAATATTAATGTTAAGTACACAGTCACTGGCATAAATAAGTTATCATTTATGAACCTAGTCACTTTAACGTCAGTTTGAAATGTCATACGAAATTGTCCAACGATTAAAAGCGACAAGGTATAGAAATCATCACTTATTTATGACGGTGACTGTACCTATAAGCATCATAGCGGGCCTAGTATGAAAGTCTTCATGTCGTTTGCATCCCTCTCACACGCGGGTTATTTACTTAGGTGCGAGAGGGACGCTAATGACTTTTTTTTTTCATACTAGCCCCGTTAGTAGGTGTGCTGTTTTTAAGTAGGCAGGTATTGAGTTTTATTCTTGTAAATATTTCCCAATAAGCTTTATTTTGTTGTACTTTATGTTTTAATGTGAAGATAATGTTTTGTTTACTAATGGCAATAAAACTGAGTATTTTCAAAGTTATTGAAGGTGGTTGTAACATCTCTATATTATACAGTGCCATATGCTGTCATTTGTCACTTTGTCATTTGACACTAAACAATAAAGTTCCATTTTAATGGACATGAAAACGTCACTCATTTAATACAATCATTGATTGACAGTTCGGGTGCCCTCGTATTCCGATTGAGATCCGAGTTTTCCCGAAGGAAAATCATTTTGCACTACATCTGTACTCGCGCTCATCAGCTCATCACACAAGTACTTGCCCATGGGACAGCACAGGTTCACCGCCAACAGATCACTACGTAAGCTAGACTTGGCCAATTCGTCGTCATGAAATGGATGGTCTTACTACTCGAACTCGATGACGAGCAGCCGGTGGGCGAAGTCCCGCGCGAGCCGGCCCCACGAGCCGGGCCCCAGCTCGCCGCCCGCCGGCTCCGCGCGCGCGCCCAGCACCACCTGTCGCCCGCCTGGACACAAACGCCACGGTACCCACCGGCCTGACGACGACGCTGGTGCCGCGCCTAAATACTAACTGCCACCCTCAGAGTCCAGTAATTATGATCAAGTCATTCCTTAATAACAATTTTTCATGTTTGAAAAGTGAGGGTGTTGAGAGTTACATACAATCGTCATTTGACAAAGATGGTGGATCTACCTGTTAGCACGCAAGGAAGAAGAAGCTGTTAACAAGCAAACACGTAAAGCATAAGGTGCATTTTCACTTAGTGTCCCGTGTGGTTGCCGGGTTAGAATAGTGCCACTCCATGTCTCCATGATGTCGTAAGAAGTGACTAAGGCAATAGGTAGGTACAGGCTTGTAGTACTGTTACGCGAGTGGCTTGCAACTTGTCATGATGTGATGTTCCAACGCTGCACTAGCCAAAAGCAAATTAACGTCCATGATGATCGTCCATCAAGTCCTGTCTGAAAATGCAACTGCCGGCGAGCTGTTCGGTACGACTTTTTGTTCAAAACTAGTGTTCGTTTCGCTATTGTTTAAAAATAGCAAGCTTTCGTGCTAGTATTGCGAGTAATAAGCATCTCTATCTTTACATTACAAGTAGTACTATACTCATAGAATGGAAGCACGGGGCTTTAAAGAAAACTTTAAGTATGACATACCGTCGCTCGGGAAATCTCTTAAACAAATGTCATCTTTCATTCTGTACATTTGCTTTGGCTCTTCATCAAGCATTTGCTTCTCTTCTGCTTTCTGTTAAACAAAAATATCGCATGAAAAATGTTTTCTTTTTCGTATAATCCCGTTACTAATTAAATACCTAATAAAGTCAAAGTTAGCTAAATAAATAAAGTTTTTGACATCAAAGCTCCTTCCTTGTCAGCTGCCATTTTGAACAAGTTCCCCACCTGCTGCTCCCGCCGCCCCTCTTCCTCCGCCCAGCGCCGGCGCATCGCGCTCCACGTGCGCCCCTGCTCTGACACAGGCCCAAACAAATGTAAGGTATCGCTGCAACAAACGGTCAGTATCATTATTTCTGAAAACATTTAGAACTGGGTCACAGACGACAGCCGTGTTGCGACCCTTGCCTTACATTTAATTTGGAAGGTAAGGGCCACCTCCACTCTTGTGAATAACAAAAATAAAACTTTAATATTTAGTTACAATAGAGAGATACACTCACTGGTTCAAATCCTCTTCGGAAGGGTAGCGGCGCGCGCATGTATACAAACACAACTCTGGAGGCAAATACTCAGCTAAAACAGAAATTGATTATACTTGAGTTTCCATGCTTATCACATGTACCTTGTGACTATTGAGTAAGTTGTCACGCCTCGAGCCCTTAGACACACCGTCGCGTCTAGCACCAATAGGGTTAGCCCCACTCTCGGCGACTCACATAATACAGCTCTCGTGCTATCCTGCAGCCCTGGGGGGCGTCTCGTCTCGTAACAAAAATCAACGTTTAGGAATAGGATTATTTTATGAGTAATAGTACATTACTGCAGATAGGCCGTTGCGGGACTCGTGTATATATATTTGTACGAGACTACGAGTCCAGCAACCATTCTTCCCCAACACTCGTACAATTAAACTTCCTCCATGTTTATTTTACTTTTTTAAATGTCATAGATTCATAATTGTAACTTTACAGCGTATAATAAAGTGTATCATACGAGTAGTTCGATTATTTTTGTAACATGTTGCGTTCATAAAATAAATTCGACTGCATATATAAATACTGGCTGTCCGCGGCTGTGGCGCCGCAGCCCGGGAGATTTTTTGTTTCATACCGATCATCCTATTCTCAGGTTTACTGAATATACACACAAAATTTTTCAAGAATCGTTCAAGGAGTTTAGTTACAAACACTGTGACACGAGACTTTTATATATTAGATTAGATATAAATGGAATGAGATTAATCGATTTCGCCATCAATGCGACAATGTTCTTTTTTTAAGGCAATTTAGGGAAGTGACTATGTTTAATATTATTAACAATTGTGTTATATTATCTCGTATTGTTGGAGAAAAGCACTATACGAGCCTCCTCGGCCGGGAAAAGCGGTTGCTGGACGGCCTTGACTGCGTCTCGGCCGCCCGCGCTAACTACTCTACACTCTTCCCGCAACGGCCTTTTTCCCGATATCTGCAGTAGATAACGCAGGAGATTTACTGTTGTTAAGTATTCTATTACTAAAAGAGACGCGGCAGCCACCGGCGCAAATACGCTCAAGTGCCACCAGCCGCTCAAGGCAGCGCCGCCCCCAGCTGACAACTCACGTCGCCTCTGCGCCTCCTGTAAGGTGTCTTTTATTCGTACGACGGCGTCCTGCACGCGCGGCAGGAGCCGGCGCCACGGCTGCGGCAACAGCCGCTCGCCGCAGCTCACTGGCGGCGGCGGCGGGGCGCCGGGCGGCCGCCGCTCGCCACCCGCGTCCATGACGTTCTGGTAAGCTGAGGGACATCAATTACATTCTTAATGGTATGTTTTCGTTCAGCACTGTAGAACTACTCGTAAACGGCGAGGAGCGATACATTTTATAAAAAAGAAGCTTGTCAGCAGAAAGCCTCCAAAGCACGCACATTCCTAAAATACGATAGAATTTATTATCTTTTGCTGAACACCGTCCTGCCCCAAGATTTCCACTACGGCCGGCGCTAACAAAAATAAGATAATTACCTAGAGGATTGGCCCTCAGCGGTATCGTGGCCGGGGGCTGCGTGGCCGGGGGCGGCGTGGGCCGGGGCGGCGTGGCCGAAGCTAGCGTACCCTGGAGAGGTGTCACTTGGGGCGACGTGGCCTGGGGCAGCGTGGAAATGGTTAGCGAGACCAGGGGCGACATGGCCCGGGGAGGCGTGGCCCGGGGTAGCGTGGCCCTGGGTAGCGCGGCCCGGGGCGGCGTGGCCTGGGGTGGCGTGGCCTGGGGTGGCGTGGCCTGGGGTGGCGTGGCACAGGCAAGCGTCCCCTGGGGCGGTGTGGGTCGGGGCGGCATGGCCCAGGGCGGCGTGGCCGAGGCCTGCGTGCCGTAGACCGGTGTGGCTCGGAGTGGCGTGGCCCTGGACAGCGTCGCCCGGGGTAGTGTGGCCCGGGACGGTGAGATCCGGGGCGGCGTGGCCCGGGGCAGCGTGACTCGGTGCGGCGTGGCCCGAGGCGGTGTGACCCGGGGTGGCGAGGCCCGGGAAGGCGTGGCCCTGGGCGGCGCGGCCCGGGGCGGCGTAGGCCTGAGTGGTGTAGGCCGGGGCGGCGTTGACCGGAGCGGCGTGACCCAAGCAAGCGTGCCCAGGGCCGGTGTGGCCCGAGGTGGCGTTGCCCTGAGCGGCGTGGCCTGGGGCGGTTTGCCCTTGGGTGGTGTGGCCCAGGGTGGCGTGAGCTTATACGGCGTGGCCTGGGGCGGTGTGCCTTTGGGTGGCGTGGCCCAGGGTGGCGTGAGCTTATACGGCGTGGCCCTGAGCGGCGAGGTTCTAAGTGGTGTGGACCGGGGTGGCGTGGCTTGGGGTGGCGTGGCCTGGTGTGGCGTGGCCTGGGGTAACGTGGCCTGGGGTGGCATGGAACGGGTCGGCGTGGCCTGGGGCAGCGTAGTTCTAGGCGGCGTGGTCTGGGATGGCGCGGCCCAAGGCAGGTAGTTGCCGATGCGAGGGGAAGAGCAGATGCGCGGCGCGCGTTCCCGGCTCGGCTCCATGGCCTCTTCTAGTTTTGGCTGAAAAAACCGGTTAAGTGCAATAACGTACCCAACTAAAAAAAAAACATTATATAATTTAAAAGGGTTGTGAACCGATGCTTAAATTGTGTAGCTGTCAACACTGTTTTTGTCCACACTGCATCATAGTATACCGTATTCAAACGTATAAAATAAATGTTGACAGGGTCAGACGGGACCAAATACACAAAGCCCGACTCGAACACGAGTTTCAGCCCTTTTAATTTATCTACTTAACTGTTTTATAATAGTAGTTTATTAAATTAAAAATTATAAATTATTTTATTAAATTAAGAACCGAGAAGCTAGGCGAGGTTATTAATAGTATCACACGAGTGTTTTAATGCCTAGTTATGTGCAGTTTCACACACTACTTTATCTACTCTCATACATTACAACAAAACGTATTCAATGAATGGCGCCAAAACCTAGGACAGCACCGCGCATGCGTTAAACGGGCGCTATCACAGACAAGTAAAAATTGGAATTAAAACTTTTTGTAATGCTGTAAAAATTACGCGAACCGAATGCGCGTTATAAAAAAATAATTGATATGGAACCTCGTTGATGACATTAACTTTTTGGATTAACTTGTATCGTAATGAGTGGTAAAAAAATACTTGACAACATTATTTTGTTAGAGAAATAATGTTATAAAGTGTTTTTTTTTATTTATTTCGGTATTGTGTTTATAAAGTATGCCAATATAAATTCGTTTCGAAGTTTCTAATTCGAACTTTACGATATGAGAGTAGATAAATACTTTCTTGATATCTTACTATTTCTGTGTATCCAGAAGATTTACGCGAAACGAGCACCCGCGGCAGCCGCCGCAGCAGCAGCGCCCGCGCGCGCCCGCCCCGCTGCACCCTGCACCCCTTGTAGAACCGCGTCTTCCACTTAAATTTCCGTCTTTCCACCCACTTCACAATTATCCTTGGCATCAATATTTGGAAACATCCCGTGTGTGACTCGCAAGTCACGGTAGAAAAATGTGTTTTCACAGTAACAAAACTGACGTACCTCTTGAATGGATCTTCACTGATTTTATGTTTAATATATTTTATACGCATATTTCGAGATGTTTCACTAAGGTGTCTAAAAAAATGGCACAATTGGAGTTCGTACACAAACGGGGAGCTTTCGTACGCAGCGTCGTAAGTCGAACGAAGGCAGTGCGGCGCGGCTCCGAGGAGCGCCGCCGCCTCGCTCGGCCGCGCCTCGGCCACTTGCATCAGATACATGCTGCTGATTACTAGTATTTGGAAGTTTGCTACTGTCCAGGTGTTTATAGTCCTCCTGTGATGTTTCTTAACTTTCTTATCTTGAGTTACGACCCCAAATCGTTGGTATGGCCGATGGGAACAGTTCCATAAATGGGTGTCAGAGTTAAATCTGATAAATCCTTTCCTATTACATGTGGGTTTAACTGAAAAGACAGATTACGATTTATTTATTACCAAATCAAGAATTTACTTAAATATAAATCATACTTTTAGTTCACCTTTCAAAAAAATAAGCGTCTGTTTAATGATTCTTTTTTGCCTCAGTTTCTGAAGCAGATACCGACCGATAATTCCAAACCAAGTAAAGGGATCCAAAAAAAATAATCGCTGTAACTTGCGCTGATTCCAGAACTAAAGAAAAAAAATTACAGCAAAGGTTTTCTCCAGACTCAGTGTTAGGTAGGTACTTAACGACATCGTTTACTTAAATATAATATACCTTGGTCAATAAGCCTCCAGTGACTTTTGCGATCTTAGTGCATATTTTACGAAACAAAATGGATAACAAATGCGCCAAAAGGAAATGAAGAATATGATCTACTTGATTTTGGAAAACTTGTAAACACATCGAATCTCAACAGAAACGTGGCAGCGGAGTCGCAGGAACGACGGAGCCTCTCAAGGGAGTCGCGGGGCGCGGGGGGCAGGCAGGCGGGGGGCGTCCGGGCTGCTACAGCGCGGCGGCGACCATCGAGCGCCGAGTAGCCATTCATCAACATTTGGACAACGGCCATTCAAAGTAGGGCCTCAGGGTCCGGCGCCTGACTACCCACAGATTCGATGGTTGGTTGCGGTTGACTGAAATCAAGTCATTGCTCTTTTTTATCGGCAATTTGGATTAGGTATATTTTATGGATTAATATGGATATAGATTTTTGAGATTTATTATTTTTATTTTGTCATTTTGTTTAGAAATCTCGTTCTTGACAGGTTACGTCTGTCACGCACTTCTAGATTGAAAGATTGGAGTAGACAGGTGTACGGAGTAGGGTGAACTTGGCCCACCTTAAATGTCTAACCACCGCACCCAGAGAAGTCTATTAAATTTAATACTTGTTTAGTGGTGTGTTGTCTTATTCTATTGCTATAGCAAAGAAAGTGACAGCAGCAATTTTAATCAAGCATTAAATTTAATTGACGTCTCTGAGTGCGGCAGTAAGGTCGGAAGAGGACTATCAAATATGAAGTAGGTATAGGTATTATCGGAGCGAGAGTTGAGAGGTGAATGATTGGTTGATTTGCCTTGTGAGAAATCTTAAAAATACTTCTTTGCGACTGAGTTATGCCCGGGCTACACGTGGCCAGTTTTTCAAGCTAGGATAGCAATCTAGTGTTAGTAAACTAGCAAGCTAGTACCTACTTCTGGCTTCGTGTAGACAAAACTTCCTTTGTTTCTAAACTAGTAGGTAAGCTAGTTTACAAGCCAGGACAATTTTTAAGGGAGTTCTATTTTTAGGCTAGTAGCGTCCCGCCACCACTGATTTTACTATCCTGCACAACGAATACGAATTTTGTACGGACGAGCGGACTCGATATTGGTAAAAAAATCCTACATCAATCCTACTTGCATGTAAAATGTAACACAATTTTTTTGTAAGTTTGATGTCGAAGACTCTTTTTTACAGCAGAAAACAGAGCAAGTCGGCATTTTAAGTGTAGGCAACGTTCACTCGCGCGACTGGACTCTGTCTAGCTGACAAAGTTTTATTAGATGCGCAATGCGCAAGCCCACTTGGACTAGTACTATGACAGAGGGGAAATGGTGCGAATGCCTACTCCCTTTCGTGTTGCTCTGAAGATGGACTCCGAACACGAAAAAAAAATAATCGAAAAAAATCTCAATATGATAGGTATATTATTTTATGATTCAGGTAAATTTGTTAAACACTAGCGACCCGCCCTCGCTTCGCTTCGGTTTATGTGAGTATGATATATAGCCTACAGCCTTCCTATATAAATGGGCTATCTAACACTGGAAGATTTTTTCAAATCGGACTAGTACTTAGTGCCTGAGATTAGCGCGTTCAAGCAAATAAACAAACAAACTCTTCAGCTTTATAATATTAGTGTAGATGTTACTATAAATCAATAAATATTATCTTATCGCCACCCTTGAAGCAGAATTTTGAAATAAAATTATTGCTTATGGATACGTAAGCTTTAATTTTTTTTTTTTTTCATTTGTCCTTACGAACAGGCTAGGGCCAAAAGCCATGCTGCCTCGTCTTCAGTAATTCTCCTTTTCATGAACATAAAATAGCGAGAAGTAAAATCCCTTATAAAAGTCTTCAGTATAAATCTTCAGTTGTTTCTATGTATACTTGAGTAGTAAAATCCATTATAAGTCTTCAGTTATATAAATTAAATTATAGTCAAATCCAGTGGTGAGTTGTCTTCAGTTGTTTCAATACTTATAGTCAAATCCGGTGTTAAAGTCTTCAGTGTTATATTTTTATTTTATCAAGTCCAGCCAGTTCAGGTAGTCCAAATCAAGTAGGAACACAGTCCTCATTTTCAAGAATAATCCAGTCAATAAATATCATCACAGATAAGTCTGCGGTATTCACAATATATATATATACAAATATATCAGAATTATTTACAATATTATACTATATTTCTCCAACAGTGCTAACAATGAATTTATACAAAGGTGAGTATGTACAATTATTTACAAGAAGCTTTATTATGTCGTGCGGGATCAAATGAGACTCATAAATTTTAGTTAGTTCATCCAACAACACAAGGCGCTGAATGCCGAAGGATGAACAGTCGAAGATGATGTGCGGAATGGTTTCTTCGTGAGAATTGCAATGAGAGCAAATAGGGCTATCAACCATTTTTAAACGATGAAGATGGAAATTCAACCGGCAATGACCAAAACGAAGGCGTAAAATAGTTGAGTAGAAATTTCTATTTATGTAGTAGTTACTTTTACAAAACCATGGTTTGCTATTAATCATAACATTAAAAGGAGCATACCAAAGTCCCTTATTTTCTACTTGTATAGTATGATTCCAGTGCATTTTCCATTTTGTAATCATTCTTTCTTTTAGGATATTAATCAGATCTGTATAAGGAATCGAGACATTAAAGCAAGAAGTTTCAGAATGTAAATTATTAATTGATTTTGCTAAATAATCAGCTTTTTCATTCCCTACGACACCTATGTGAGACGGAACCCACATGAAACTAACTATTATTTTATTGGTAACAAAAAGATCGTACCATAACTGTTTAATGTCAAAAATTAAGTAATTTGTTTTAGCATGCAATTTATGATTATCTAAATTTATTAGTACGCTCATGGAATCACTAACAATAAGCCATTTTTGAAATCCTTGATTCTGATGCTTGATATGTTTTAAAGCTGCAAGAATAGCTACTGCTTCAGCTGTAAATATACTACAATTTTTATCTAATTTATAACCCAAACCAATATTTAGAGAAGTATCAAAAATGGCAAAAGAGACATTAGAGTCCATTTTAGACCCATCAGTATAAATCAAACGATGGTCATGCCATTTAGATAGATTGCAATTAACTTCCTCTTTAGACGATAATTTACTGTCAATAACAATTTTCATCGCAGGAAATTTACTTTCAAAACTGCCATTGTAACATGGCAACACCCAAGAAGATGGTTTGTAAATGTTGGAACTGTCAAGGAGACTCCGTAATTCCGTTAAATTCTGAAGAACGTATAATGGATTTCGAGGCGGAACACATGGTAATGCAATTAAATTGGACAATAACTGATTATTAGACGAAAACAGTTTTAAGACAAATTTTTCCTTTAAATAGCTGAATCTAATAGACAACGGAGGAAGGTTACATTCGACTTGCATGACATTTATAGGTGTGCTTTTAAAAGCACCAGTTATCAGACGCATACTTTTATTTTGTATTTTATCTAAAATATATACAAGCTTACTATCACCAGCAAAACATAAGAAACCATACTCAAAGTGACTGCGAATCATTGATTTATATAAAAGTAGTAGAATTTTGGGGTCAGCACCCCAATAAGTTGAGGCTAAAGATCGTAAGATATTGAATGCTTTGTTAGCTGTTGCAGTAATTTTATCAATATATTTTTTCCAAGATAGATTATGAGTTAGTATGACACCTAAAAATTTTGTTTCTAGAGAAATAGGAATGACAATATTATTATAGTAAACATTAGGCATTATTGCACTTTTTTTCCCAAAAACGAGCAGTTTTGATTTGAGAGGATTGACATCAAGATTTAGGTACGAAAAATATTGGAACAAGTTATTTAAAGCATTATTAATGATATAAGCCAAGTTTGTTAAGTTTGTACCACTTGCATAAACAACTAGATCATCAGCAAACTGCAGATTTTTAACATTTGATCCCAAGATTAAATTTAAACGACGAATGTAGAGTATGAAGATTAGAGGCGACAAAATTCCCCCTTGACACACCCCAACAGATGCAAGTCTAGGTCCATAAAGATAACCATTATGTTTAACAAAAACTGTTCTTTCAGACAGAAAGTTGCTAATCCATTGAATCACTTTCCCAGGGAGCCCAATAGAAAGCAGTTCAATAGAAAGCACATCAATATTGACACTATTAAATGCTCCTGCAATATCAAAGAAAACAGACACAGAACAATTTCGATTAGTTAAGCTATTTTGGATGTCAAGTTGCAACTGACAAAAACTCTCTGCAGATGATCGGCCTCTACGAAACCCGAACTGGTTAGATGGTAATATATTATTACTTTCAACAAAAAACTCCAACCTTTGTTTCAGAAGTTGTTCAAATATTTTACCAACACAAGATGTCAGGGCAATTGGCCTATATGAATCTACATTTAGTTGAGGTTTACCTGGTTTTATAATAGGAATCAAGCAGTCTGTCTTCCAGGATGAAGGTATTTCATTATTAACCCAAAGATGATTTAAAATATACAATAATATTAATAGACTCTTTTCTTTTAAGTTTTTTAGCATTTTGTAGGGTATTCCGTCGAGACCAAAAGCACTATCTTTTCTAGATAATACAGCAGATTTCAATTCTGGTAAAGTAAAGGGTTGTGTTAAAAAAATATTATTAGAGTTACTTACACAAGTGTTCATTGAAAAATTTTGTTTATTGTTAACATGATCTGGAGTATATTTTTGAAGAAATTGAGGTACCCAACTACAATTATTACTATTGTTAGGAACATATGACTTATTGAATTTACGCATGTATTTCCAGATAACAGAGAGAGGAGTACAACGATGAAATGAACTACACAATGATGCCCAGCTTCTTGCTCTTTCCTGTTTCAAGGTAAGTTTTTTAAAAGCTTGTAACCTTTTAAATTCTAAATATAACTGTTCAGAAGGGTTATTTTTAAAATTAACATAAGCACTTTTGGATTTTTGTACGGCTTCAGAACATTTAGCATTCCACCAAGGTAAAGAGGGCTTTCTTCCTGACTTTCTAGAAAGAGATGTATAATTATTTGAGGAACTAAGTTGAGCAGGTAAAGATGATTCAATGGCACATTTAAGAGTCTTACAGAATAAGGAATAAGCTTCCAGAGGAGAATAAGATGAAACATTAAAATTAGACAACAAAGTATCAGTTTTATCTTGATATTTTTTCCAATCCACCAGTTTAAAGTTAGTAAATTTAGGAAAACATAACATGCTATTTTGACTAAGATCGACGTTACAATGATTATTAATGGAGATATTTATTATTACAGGAAGGTGGTAGCTACCAAGTGGATCATTATGAACAGACCAGTCACAGGACAAAGCCAAAGGTGGACTAACCAAAGTTAAATCAAGAGCGTTTGGTCGCCAACTTAAAGAACCAACTGTAGTTGGAAGACCATCATTAAGAAGCACTAGATTATTGTCTTCAATGATTTCAAGGACATCTCTACCACGTGGAGTAGTGGAACCACATCCCCAAGTAATATGATGAGCATTGAAATCACCAGCAAAAATCATAGGACCGGGAACAGACTTTATTAAAGCATCAAATTTATTTTTACTAAATACTGGATTGCAGTTTTTTGGACTATAAAAACTAATGATACTGATTTCTTTATTACCAACCACTATACGAACTCCAATATTTTGTATGGAATCATCAAATTTCGTAACTATTTTTGAATATGAAATACTATTATGAATCAGAATAGCCACTCCATTATGTTTGTTACCAGTGTCATTTCTTTCAATATTGTAACCTCTAATGTTAAACCGTTGGTTTGGTCTTAACCAAGTTTCTGATATAATACCTATATGTATATTGTTTTCGTACAAAAAATTACTTAGTACCAATTTATTACTAACAATACTTTGTGCATTCCATTGAATTATATTTAATATATCCATTAGTTTACTAATTAAGTTTTTTTGCTAAAGGTGGATCTTAAACTTTCTTTTATGGATGATGAGTTAATTGGTGTAGTTTTATTTGAAACTAGTTTCATTATTGACTCTACAAGTAAATTCATAAATATGTCTGATTTTGTAAGATTGTTTATGTGTGTTTCTATAGATTTAGCGTTTAGCTGCAGGAAAGATTTCTCATTAAATAGATCTGCATATTTAACCGACCGAGATTTTATTTTGTTTTCTTCTATTTTTTGTTTTTTCATTGGGCATGCTGCTGCTATGGCAACATGGTTGCCACCACAGTTTGCACATTTGGCATTAGCGGACTGTACAGAGCAAGACCGGAAGCTGTGATTTTCTGTGCATATAGAACAGACCTCTGCATTCTTACAAAATTTTGCAATGTGGCCAAAACGCATGCAGCGCAGGCACTGTTTAACTGGAGGAATATATAGGCTGACCTCGTGTCTCCAGTGGTCAAGGAAAACATGTTCAGGCAGTTGAGTCGAAGCGAAGGTGACCGCGACAGTCTGTGTAGGTAGATATGACACAGCGCCATCTTCACCACGCATTCTCCTCATGAAACGCCGGACCTGGATTACGTTCCTCGAGCTTCCTATCAACGAAAAAATTTTTTTATTTGACATTTCTGTGGGAACTGAAGTCAGAACCCCCGTGACTTCGGTGTCCGCTGCAGGTATTGTAGCCACCATGTCCAAGTCGTCTAACAATTTGGTATTCTGTAAGAATACATTGGCGTTATTTGATAAATCAAAAGTTACACCAACTTTGTATCTATTTATCGGCCTCAGATGTAAAATGCCGGAGACGCAGTACTTGCGAATCGCCTCGGAGAGTTTCAGGCGGTCTCTATCTGTTATTGGGCTGTCAACTTTGCCGTGAGCCAAGAAAACTACGAACTCGGTTTTGTTGGAGTTTTCCGGGTATTTTCTCGCATAACTCCTGACTTGATAAACCCTATATTTTTCTTCGGCTACCTCGGGATCATCGGCAGAGCCGGAGTGTTTGGGTCGCTTTGGGGCCCCCCCCATCTCTATATTACAAAAACCTTATTAACTAAATGTATACAGACCAATTTCACAACAATATATACAGTTAATACAGGGAAAAGGATTTTTCCAAAAATATTTTACAAAAAGTGCGCCTTTCTCAATCAACAGTTCCCGCGCTTTTCCCTAAGCTTTAAGTTTCAGAGGCTGTATAGGCATTCGTCTCTTTGCCTGGCCAGAATGGGTTAATTATTTAAAACTAAATATTTGACAAGTCCCGCTGTCAGCCAACGTCAGTTTTCGTTTTCAGAGAGGTTATGTTTACATTCTGAAAATAATAACAACCTGTTCTTGCGTTTTAATCAATTTATAAACCATGTTATCCGTTTTTTTAGATCGTTTGTGATATCTCAAATCGGTTAAGAAAAACACTAATCTAAAAATGGCGCAGAAGAGTTTTGATGAATTAGAAAACATGAACTCTTCGGATTATAAGCAGTACCACGAGTCTTTAATGCAGAACAATCACGGGTCAACAGCTTTACATACGTTCTTTTGTATATTTTTTAGTATACAATGCTCTTTATACTGCTCCATCGGGCAGCGCGGCCCGCCCGCACAACAGTACCTGCGCGAGTATCTTATCGTAGTTCTTCCTTTAATAGCGGCCCACACTGTATTAGCGGACTATATTCTGCTTTTAAATTCCATTATTTTTACATTGCTTTTGTTCAAATGTGTGCAACAGTACCCAAATCTCCAAAATGGACAGTCATTTAGAAAAATGAACAGCTTTGGATCACGAATACATTCAGTGACTATAGTCAGAGCCTTGACATACCTTATAACTGCATTCTGTATTTTGGCTGTTGACTTTCAATGTTTCCCAAGGCACTTGGCAAAGACGGAGCGCTATGGGTACAGCCTTATGGATACTGGAGTTGGTTTATTCGTCCTGATAAGTGGCATAGTTCATAAAGACTTGAGGAAAGAAAATATAAGCATCATTGTGAAAGGAAATGCTAAATTCATCACAATATTGGTGTGCTTGGGTGTTGCTAGGTTCTGGTCAGTGAAGCAACTCGACTACCAGGAACATGTGACGGAGTATGGTGTTCACTGGAACTTCTTCTTTACATTGGCAGTATGCAAGTTCATTTCCACAGTTCTATTGTACTGGTCGCCCCAGCCATTGCTATTCAGTATTCTCACAATGATTCTTCACGAGTTGCTGTTGTGGAGTAGTCTACAAGAGTGGGTGTTCAGCAATGAGCCCCGAGACTCCCTGGTGTCGGCCAACCGCGAGGGGTTGTCGTCGTGTCTAGGATATGTCTCCTTGTACTTATTTGCTGCACATTTCAAGACAGAAATAAATAACAGAAGTGTCACGAGGCTAAGGATTCTGTGCAAGATGATTGTTGGGTCGATATTGCTTTGCACAGGCTCTATTGTGGTGGGGTACTACTTGCCCGCATCTAGAACGCTTGCCAATGCAGGCTACTGTTTGTTCTTAGAAACTACATTTCTAAGCATTGCTACCTTTCTGTATTTTATAGAAGTATTGTTTCAAGCAGCAGAGAATAAGCTGCATTTCGATGTCCCATTGATGCTTGCAGCTGTCAACAGGACTGGGCTGCTGTACTTCCTCATAGCAAACGTGACTACTGGCATGATTAACTTGAGTGTGAGAACACTGCTAGTGTCTACTTCTGTAGCAATTATTATTTTTATGCTCTACATGTCATTTTCATTAACATTAAGCATATATTTGTTGAACAAAGGTATTAAATTATAAAGACATATTCAGTGTTTCTTTTTATTCCTTGGAAGTATTACAGTAAAATAAATTAGGTAGTGTAAAACACATTTATTGCAAAAATACCTATGTATAATTATCTCACTCGGTATAATGTACTTACATCCTTATTAAAAATATATATTTTGAATAAGTATTAAACCTAATTTGAAATTAAACATTAATAAAATACCATAAGCTGTCAAATAAAGCTGTCTATGGAATGTGCAGTTAAGAATAATCTTCATTTAGTTTTGCTGCGGACGTGCTGCGGACGCCCAGCCGTCCGCGAGTCTTTCCCTGCTTACATTTGTTCTGGCACACCTCAACCTGGCGTCCGAAGCATGCAAGATGGCAGGCAACGGGAGCCTTAAAAGGTTGATTGTTACAAGACCAAGAAGTCAAGAACCAACAGTCTAACAAACGAATAGTGATATGCGCTTAGGACTTAAATGCTAAAACTAAAACAATAAACAATTAAAGATAGTTCTTGTTCGATATCACAAAATAATAAAATAAATTTATTCTACTCTGTAAAACAAAATTGCTTTTGACGTGTTATCGTGTTTTTTACTCGGCAGACATAACTGTCAAGTTATAAGAGTCATCATAACGTTGACATAATAATAGCACTGACGTCGTGTGGCAAACAAAATGACGGTTATTGTTCTCGCCGATTCAGAGTGACCCCAGGGAGTTCAGAATGACCAGTAATAGGTATTGTCCTTTTGTTTCAACGCTATCATCAGTTCAGAGTACGCCGTCAGCCGCGTGCCGCACGCGACAGGCGGTGCAGCACCAAAATTACGAGTTACTTTAATATCACGACATTAGCAGAGGACTGCCTAGAGGTAGTGGGTGTAACAGTCCCTTACACTGTTGTACATATTTCTACTATTATTAACACCATTTTGGTGAAGCCCAAAAATATGGTTCCACCCTGTAGGGAGCAGGTTTCTTTGTTATCTTATAGATACGTAAAACTCGTCTCACTGCCGCACTTGAAATAACAAAAAACACATGAAAACATATTTACCTACACAGTTAAAACATTTTTCGTAATAAAACATTTCTTAGACAGGTTGAGTTCATTAATCCGAGGGATATGCCGGTAAACATAAAGTAGTAATTGAAACATCGGCTCGCGCTACGAGTGTTACAACAGGATTAATAAACGAGTTAGGTTATCCCTGATGGCATTCGTATACAACATATTAGTGACAAAACAAAATTAAAATATCTTCTAATACCTGCTACTTTAGTCCACACAAGAAATCATTGAAATTATTCTATTTCTAATTTAAATTGGTCGATCTTCGCTACAGGACCCAATAGCTACCTATAAAAATATACCTATGAACACCACAGTATAACTCCGTTCAGCAAGGCGAGCTCGGCATTAAATTCGTATCAAGTATCACAACATAGGCATGGACTTAGAAGAACCACAAATGATCAAGCTTTGAT
>CAWYPN010000001.1:0-27182 GCA_963966035.1 Acleris laterana
CGGATGTACAGTGGCGCCCTCATTACTTTTATTGTGTTTTCTAATTAACTAAAGAATTTCCTTGGAACCAAACCAAATGTGTTTGTAGCGCAAGTATAAACACAACTTATAGGGTATATCATATAGTTTAATAACAATTCACCTTCGAGTTATCAACTTAACGGGAAAAAGTGGCCACCTTTTCCCGTTAAGCTGACTACTCAAAGGGTAATTGTTATTAAAGTTTGTTACGTAATTGTGTTTATACTTGCGCTACAAACACATTTTGTTTGGTTCCAAGGAAATTCTTTAGTTAATTAGAAAACCCAATAATAGTATTGAGGGCGCCACTGGACGCTCGGCGTTTGCTCGGCGCAGTCTTAAACAAACTGGTGGCTGGTTACTGTTTGGCGTTTTGGTCATCTCTTACTTTACAAATCTTATTCTCTACGTTAACTGAGAAAGGTGGATACAATTAGAAAAGCGTCAGAAGTGAAGATTTCACGAGTACGGCTCTTATGTAGTGCTGTGTAAGTAGTTTAATTGGACAGGCGGAGTCGTGGAATCTGCCGGAGCGGTGACATTTTCTCCGCTCGAGTGTCTCTTTTTCGCTCGCTGCCGTCTCGTCCTCACCTCACATCACATGTTTAATTATTTGTATAAGCGTGTCGCCTCGCTCCTCACTTTCAGTTTCTTAGTGCATATCTAAATAGGTAGGTATGCTTAAACAGATATAATTTATGAAGTAACTGAATGTTTGAATATACAAACATAGGTGTCATACATTTGCATAAACATGTACAAAATAGATAACAAATTAGAAATCACATCGTAAAATGTTGTGGTAACTGGTAAGATAAACGTCAACCGATTATTGGTTGCAAAGTTAAATGGCTAATAGAGCTGAATTGTGCATTTCTCCTAATAAATGCTTGTCTGTAAGAAGCCATAAATGCGGTGCACGTTACGAGCCGCAATCAAGCGGTGCATGGACCGTTGAGGGAGAAGCGCAGCGTGGCGGCCACGGGCTACTAGCCCGGAAAACGCGGGCTTTCCCTGCGCCGCGCCGCACGTGCCGCCTACCGATAAACGGGAGAAACCCCCTCTTTATAACTACATTAAGTGATCGCCTTTAAAATCTTAATTACGATAGTAAAATTAACGCTTTAGTTACTCTTTACGGTTTAAGTTTGGCACACAATAATGTAATTGATGGATAAGAAAAAAGTATGGAGTACCTATTATTTTAACGAATCGCCTTTTAACGAACGTAGAATTTTCATTTCACTGAAAAGCACTTCTCGCCGCATGGCTTAAGTTTTTTGGTAGTCCCAGATCTAACCTAAAGTAATCTACGTAATAAATGTTTAAGCTATCCTGGATACATCATGGTTTCCGCAGAAAATAGCGTTCGATGAAATGAAATTCGATGAAGTGAAATTCGATAAAATGATAGGTTGCCCTAGTACCCAGCTCTCAATACAGAAATGCGTTTGACATCCAACTAGTCACCCGAATGAGTCCAATGCGCTGATCCCAAAAGTTTCGAGTGTGTACCCTTACGTTAAACATACGTCGTCTGCCAGTCCACGGCACACATTGACGGATGTCCAGAAATAATTGACTGTTGTTTGTGGACAAACAGTCGTATCGGGTTGCAACACGGGAACACAATCAATACGCAGTAGGTCACCCTCGAAGGAATTTACTTTTTGTTCGTTTCTCTGGCCTGACAGAACTTATTGTATATACTTAGGTAACTCAGAATTGTATCTCTTTTGACTCATGTTTATATTATATTTATGTATATCCTATATAATATTATACAGCTGAAAGAAACTTTGTCTGTTTGTTATGTTTTCACGGCTAAACCGCTTCACCGATTTTCCGGAAATTTGGTATGAATATAGTTTGACCCTGAGGAAGGACATACTAGGGTACTTGTTACCCGCGAATAACGATAAATAACATCTACGTAGACGGAGTCGCGGGCAACAGCTAGTAAATATATATATGCAGGTCACGATATGCGTATGTCTTTAAGGGGTTCTGGAATAATTTATTTTGTTAAATATTGAAGAAGGAAAGATATTTCTCGTTGATAGTTGTAGTTTACGAGCGGGGTCGGCCGCGATACACTGGCCCATTTGCATGAGTTAAAGAACATACGATTTCGCCTTTAACGGTATCCGTCTCGCAAGCCTACGTCGTTCATTCACTTTCGCGTCTTGTTACTTTAGAACGTTTATTTGAAAAGCCATTGAACTTGAAATCTTGTTCCGCAATTGAGCAAAATTATAATTAGTTTGGGTTCTTTTGTGGTCTCAAACAACTGATTAACGGTTCAAACGGATCTCGTCTTCTCTGTCTTCATTATTTTGCAACTGTGGTTAGGGTTAAAGGTAATATTCACATTAATTTAATTTTCGTAACCATCATTTGTTTGGAAGGAAAAGTGCACTTAATACGATTTCGTGATAAGTTTAGTTTTGATTACCTAATTGCGAATGAAATAATTCGCTGCTTGTCTGCAATAACGCTGCAATTCAAAATAATTCGTTTTCGAGTTAAGCACAGGATGAGGTGCAGAGTAAGCGAAACTTTATCTTGACTAAAGCACCCGTGTGCCTACGTCACAAAATGGAGGCGTGAGAACGATGCGCCCTTCTGTGATTGGTCGGATTTTGACGCCATTTTTTGGCGAGAGCGGCTTCCCTCCAGTTGTGTCGCACCGTTCGACGGTAACGCTACGATTCTTTCGCGAATATGGGATTAAAACAAGATAATTATACTAAAGAGAAATTTCGTGTCTGCAATAGTGGTCGATTACAAAATACGTGGATTTTGAATAATTTTTAAGAAATATTTTTTCTGCAATAGTGGAACATCACTAAATAAAACACAAGTACAACAAAGTTATTTTAAGGAATAGTGTAGCATTGGCGATACGGATATTCTTCAGGAAAAAGTAAGTACTTTTTTTGAAAATATTATAGAAATAAGCTCTTGTTCACTAAAAACTCATATGTATGCAAAAAAACAATTACACAATATGCCTGTATACTACAAATAATTGATAGGTATTAATGCTTAGTTACGTAATACTAAAGAGGACTCGGTTGTCATTATTTTTTCCCGACTGCCCGGAGGGTTATGTTTTTCGAGCGTATGTATGTATGTACCAATGTATGTCTATTTATTTGGCTCGCTCTGTAGCCTAAACAGTTCGATTGATTTCAACATTATTATTATGAGGCGTCGTTAGATTTGCATTAACTTTCAAAGTGCTGTAGGATATACGTATAGTGGTGGTCACATAATTAGGGACGCTTGCATTCTTGTCCAATTTTATTAATAGGTAATTACAATGTAAAGTGTAGGTAAAGATCGTAGTCATAGTTCTCAGCACATTTAATCTTTACAATAAACAAAAGTACACGCGTCGTATTAGTATGCACGAATTTTACATTTATCTGTCACAATTAGTAATAACATAAACATAACGTGAAATTATTATTAGGCAAAAGTTAGCGGTGGTATTCGCGACGGCGGCGGCGACGCGCGTGAGTCGTCTGGCTGGCTCACGGCTGGGCGTCCGCGGGGTATAGCGCGCGCGGAGTTCGTTGCCAGGGCGACCGAGCGAGTGCTCAGGGTAAACGCGCGTTATAAATTTAGTTTAGACCATCAACTACTACTGTTAAAAACAAACCTTGTATTTTATGGATATAAAAACTTAGTGCTGATGCGTCCATTCAAAGCTTTACAACTTTATATGAACGCCAAACATTTGTTTTTTCAAATTCTTATGAATGAAAGATTTGTTTTCAACTGAGATAAATTATACTTACATTTAAACCCTAGTTTATTTAATTAACAATAAAAGTAACTAAAAATAAAATTCGTTGTCAAAATTGAAGTCATATTTGTATGCAATTGTATGGGAAAAACTCAAAAATCCTTAATTACGTGACTCTTTAGCTTGGTTTTAGCTGTTTAGTTGACATACTTTAAAACAGTCGGGTTTATATTAGTATTTAACCAAAATGTAGCTAATGGAGGTTTTTATTAAAGTATTATATTATGGTAATTTTTATGTATGCTATAACACATTTTGATTTGGTTGCAGAAATGAACACTCGAACTCAAAAAATATTCCAAAATCTTCAGATAGACTTAAATACCAATAAAAAGTCTATAGGTAAAAATAAGACCGAAAACGAAGATTTTTCCTCTGATGACAGTGTCAAAGATCCCACTTTTACCCAAAACAATCTCTCTTCGAGTACAAGTGACTGTGGTATAACTTCAATATCGAAGAAACGAAAAAAGTTTACTAAGCGTATGTATAAAAAAAAACAGACCAGTCCTCTAACACCTATTGAAGAAGCTGTACCGACTTTAATGAACCAGGCTGAAATGCAGCTAATCTCACCAGACCTCACTAATCTAGAAATAGAAAAGTCAAATCAAATTCCAGTAACACAGTTTTGCAATAGTGAAATCACAGTGGAACCAAAAGAACCCGCAATCAATGAATCCAATTTCGCTCAGGAACAAGGTAATAATCCAAAATCTTCGAGTTCTTCATCCAACTCTTCGAATTCTTCTTCGGGTTCATCTTCAAGCTCATCTTCAAGTAGTTCTTCTGATTCTGAGGACATTACAATTTCAAGCAAGCAGTAACGTCCTTGTGTATAATTATGATTGTTAATAAAAAAATGAAAAATTAAGCAATTAGGTACTAGAGAAAAAATAGTAACAGAGTACCATTTTTGTTAAAATACGATTTATGGCTGATAAGTCAAATAGCCATAAGTAGGTATTGTGAATACCAGTGCAATGTTTAAAAACAATTAGTGTCAAACACAAAAGTGCCACTTATAATAATAATATTTAGCTAATTTTGAGGAATTATTTCATGTTAACGTGATATTGTTAGTAATTAAGAGTACCTATTTAAGTATAAACCATAATACGAGTAGTACCTTATTAGTGAAAAAATATATTTTATGTAATATCTCTAACCAAAAAACGCCTTTATTGATGATAAAAATACTATGTATCTATGGAGTATTACGGTTTCGGTCTTTCTTTCACTGTGTACCTGTGGAGTATTTAGATTTGAGCCTTTTTTGCACAAAATTATAAAGCAAGATACCGTGGCTCAAGTCGAAGTCGCTTTATGTTTTTATGTTTTGGACCACATTTAAGTTTGATTTCGCTTTTGATTTGATGCACAAAATGTTTTTGAATAATCAACGGGTGTTATTTTGAATTAAAACATCCCGATAAAGTTCTATTAAGTACAAAAAAATCGATCCAAAAATTGTTTTATTTTTAAATGGCCCTCCTGAAAAAACATCAATTTTGAGATGCAGCGTTATTGTAGACAAGCAGCGAATTATAAACAATGGTTTATTTCAGACGAGATACATTAAAAAGTTGTTGGTCATCCTTAGTGCTGAATGTTAGTTTATTAGCATAAATATATTCCTATCGGAGTGCGAGCATAATGCTCCCGGGTAAGTAATAGAATATACAACAACAAAATATCTTTTAGGTACTCATCATATAATTCAATCAGTGGGGACCAGAAAAATGTTTAAAAAACAAAAAACGCTTTCAAAAACCACTATTCTCCATGCGTTTCGTGGCTGCGAAACCACAATTATCTACCACATCAACTCTGTTCAATCGAGAGTTTTTTTTTTAATTTTTCTTGTCGAGAAGAACAGACAACTTAATGAGATCATTAGCATTTTCAAAAACGAAACTGCACAACCGGAATCAATCGCAGATGCTGGAGCACGCGTTCTGGTTATTTTGTCTGGCGATATGGAAAAAGAATCCTTAACAGAAATCCGATATCAACGATTCGCAAAATCATCATTGAAAAGTAAATTAAATCTTGCTTTGCCACCAACAAACGATGTTGCATCATATCATGCTTTTAGGACTTACCACCAAGTCTAAACATGGTAAAAAATCCGGAAGAATGAGGCTGGAGATATGACATCAATAATGGACTTACTCCTGTAACAGCTGAGAAGGCAGCACCCGAGGCACAATTTTAAATATAATATCTTGTAACTGTAAAAAGAGTGACTGCAGTAGAGCATGCAGCTGCAGAAAAGGATTGAAATGTTCTATTGTGTGTGAATTCTGCGGTGGGCTGGCATGTAAAAATGCATAAGAAATTAAGATAGAGACCGCCGGTCTCAGACCGGGGATGAAAATAACGAAATTTCACAATGCCCGTGCATTGGTCCGTACCAAATACTGAAAAACGGAACCCTTAGAAGGTGACTTTTATTGTCCTTCTGTCCGTCGGATCGGATTGTGAAGATTGACCCTTTTTCTTTTAAATAGCTGAAGCTGTCTCCCTGTAATTTTGAATACCTACGAGTATTGCATTTTATTAATTTTAGACGCCATGTTTCAAACTAACATTTACTGCTTAAGACCTACACAACCGCTATCTAAATGAAAATAATGTTACTTTTTTTTTTCAAAACGTCTGTGTTTGATTCCCGAGCTGAGTACAGGGTTTTTTTAATGTATGAATGCAGTTTTTCTTGTTATTAAAATCGATGACATGGTTCCTAAGAACGGATCTTCGTATGTCTTATAGTTTCAGACTTTCCCATACTGACCGATCTAAATGAGCCACCCTGTATATTAAACCGTTTTTTTAATTGCCCAACGAAGTGGGCACGGGAACAGCTAGTTGTTAATATAGGTAATGTTAACCAGCCAAACTAGTCGTTGAATAAGGGCCTGTTGTTTGATCAGTAGTTTAACTAATCGTTAAAAATCGTAACTAATGGTCAAGGAAATATAAAATTTTCGATTTCTTTATTGAAATTTAACAATTGGGTAATTCCACGATAATGTAACGAAAGTTAGGTACCATTTCAACGAATGTTTTTTGAAACTTTGAAAGCTCATATTTTTCTAAATATAAATTTAAACACGAACATAGATATAAATGAATCCTTCTATTTTGAAATATAACTAAAAAAACAAGCAGAATGCTAGAAATTGGTAACTTGCGTTACTATCTGCCATGGAATTGCCCAATTGAGTTAACTACTGATCAAACAACGGGCCCTTAGGGCGAGTTGCTTGATCACTAGTTAAACATACTTTAAGTTAAAAATCGTGAACATTTGTTAAATCTGAATTAAATGTGTCACAATTTCCATTCGATTTTTGCATTTTAACCTTTACTTCAGTTAACTACTAATCAAACCACTCGCCCTTAACGCGCTAGACACAACACGCGTCACCATACTATTTTTGTGGTATAATTCTTGCACATATTTAGGACACAACATGCTATTTTTGATTTTTAAATAGCACTTGGTGCGAGGTTAAAACGTCACTGTCGCAAAATGGTGCTAGAACCTCAGATTTAGCACCATTTTGTTCTCCGATTTTTTTGTTCTAGAGGCAGGTCCATACGAAGTAACATATACATATAAGTCTATGCGTCTACGTCGTTTATTTTTAGATGCGGTTGCGCGATATGATTTAATTTCGTCTAAATAATTTCTTCGGATGGTTTTGTGAGTGACAACTCGATTAAACTTACGCAATTCCACCCAATCAATGTTGTACCTCGGGTCCCCGCGATGCGAAGATCTGATTTTATTGTTTTGACACTCACCTGACTTAACAGAATTCTTAATTGAAACTGAGGCGACTGTGGAATTTTAAATTAAATCAAAGAGAATATAATTAACTAAGTTTTAAGTAAAAAGAGGTTCGGTTAGTTTAGGCGGGCTTATAATATAAATGTTACAATTTAAATCGATATTATTATTTAAAAATAGCAAAAATAACGTTTAAAAAAACGTTTAGTAACATTTGAACCGAGAATCTGAGAAATGTTTGCTGAGATCATGAAACTAGTATTGGAATCAAGACCTTTTCATCCATTCGTTACTTCCAATTTGGCATATTATGTAAAATGTTTGTTTGTAAAAAGTCGGGCTTATTTTTGAAAAACATGACGCAAATAGAGCTAAGGATAATCATAGTGCAGTTTTTTATAATATTATTTTCTAGTAGGTAGTAGAGTAAGTATAAGACCTTAGTTTGACGAAAGTATTTCAAAATGTACTTTAATTGAATAGGAATATTACAGATAGCATAACAATAAATGATATTGCGGTAATAAAGTAAAAGGCATATTGAGATGATTACGGCTTTTCCACTATTGGAAAAGTTTTACACTACATGACGATAGATGGCGCCACAGGTTGTCTTGTTAAGAGTGAAAATTTTATCCAAATTTTTTTTCCAGAGATTACATCAAACAAAGATATAAAAAAAACGATCGCACAATTATACCTCTGTAATATCAGTATACATAAATTGTTGTTGCACGTTTTTATAACATTTGTAGGTTTTAGTTCAAAATGTGCCGCTAGATGGCACTTTAACTAAAACAAACCTGCAAGCGTTTGGTCCCCTCAGAAACTATGTAATGTGCGACGAACGACAGTTAGTTCGATCTTTCCAAAGGTTAAACGGGGAATGATGATCGGATTGGACATGCGTCTGCGTGAAGTCCGCCTCCGATTGTTACGCTTTCGGCGGGCCAAAATCCTACTGACCCCTAAAATTTTGAAAGATCCTTCATTAATAAAATCATAACTTCCTATAAAGGTAAGAATAGATAGAATATAAGTAATTAATTACTATGCAACTGACTTTAAAAAAAAAACATTTTTGTTTAGACTACCTAACCTACCCGTGTTTCTCGGTTTTTCTTTATTAAAATCTTTTATTTAAATTGCAAATCTTGCTATGTATGTAGAGGTATGTAAGGGTCAAATGTTGCAAGTTAAAATCGACCCACTTCCCGGTTTCCGATGAAGCTGAAATTTTGCATACGCCTTTAGTTCTGTTGACAATACAATAACATAGTACCATCGAGCTGGTCTGATGATGGAGACTCAGGGTGGCCATAGGAACTCCTAACTTACAAATGATAAATCCGTCGTGTTAGGGCTTGTTAGAATCGTCGTAACAAGTAGATGACGACTGTGAAAAAAAGTACAGTGCAATAAAAGCTTGTCCCAACAAAATATTTTTTGACAGAAACTTATTTAACTTATATTCGTCGTTAATGATTTATTAAAGAAATAGTCATTATCATTAAAAAGACCGTATGTACAAAGTTAGGAATACTGATGTCATGTCATGATCTTAGCGTGATATAAAATAAAAAACCGGGCAAGAGCATGTCGGACCATGCTCAGTGTAGGGTTCCGAAGCCGTAACGACAAACACAAAAAACTATCTCAAAAATCAACATGTATGAAACAATTTTCTATTTCTATTAGTTATTTGGCGCGGTCTTAGATGATTTTTAGTAGGTATAAACCCGTTAATCGCCTGTATCTCAGGAACTAATCATGTCTACTTAGCCGTAATAGTTTTCCTTTAAAATTCGTTATATGCGCTTTCGTTGAAGATTTTTTTCAGATTTTTAGCACTTGTAGTTTTGGCTGTAGGGGGGGGGGGACACTTGACTCTAACAAAAAATAGCGCTTTAAAGCTTAATATTTCATAAATGGATCCCTTAATCGAAAAATTGTTTCCAACCTGACCTATCCAACGACACCCCACACTATGGGGTAGGCAAGAAAAAAAAAGACATCCCCACGTTACGTGTAGGGGAGGTGCATTAAAAAAAAATATTTTTCAAAATTTTATTTTACCACTTTGTTGGCGTGACTAATATGTACATTCATGCCAAATTACAGCTTTCTAGTACTATGAGTCTCTGAGCTAGACTGGGGACGGACGGACGGACGGACGGACGGACGGACATGGCGAAACTATAAGGGTTCCTAGTTTGACTACGGAACCCTAAAAAGTAACTTTAAACAGAAACCAGAACTGACTATCATGTCATGTCACGTGTAAACCTATTTAATCTGTGTGTCAACCATTCGTTGCCGCTCGTTCACGAATTTGTTATTTTGCGTTTACTGCTTTGCATCTGCTTTGAGTTTCTTTCTTTATAATGACGACCGGAAACCAAGATCCTTTTATAATTTGTTTCGAAATCCGTAAGACATACAAAATGGCCATGACAGTTGTATATTTTTTCAATTTCTATGGTAATAAATGGACTAAAAGTGAATTCCTAACATTTACAATCCGATTTTTTTACTGTTGTTCCTAAATATAAAAAAAATCTACTGCATAATAATAAAACAAAAATATTTTGACTGTCATCAGCAGTGTTAAATCTACAAACGGTATTTTATTTTACTACCTTAGCACATACGAATTGTTGTCAATTATACTGTAAGGCTGGATTCTACTAAACTGGAATAAGGTCTTATACTTTGATTAAACGCCGAATTTGTATAGACTAATCTCGGATTAAGTCTTATTACAGTTTGGTCGAATCCGCCCTAAATCAGATTAATTCTTCTCTTTATTTGTTTATTATAACAGTATCGGTGTTACTCATACGACATTTTTATATCTTTTTACCCCTTGCTATTAAGAAATCATAATTATAATATTGACCGCGCAATGGAGGTCGTTTTGATGTGTCCGTAAACAATAGATTTCCAATCACAGAGTGACAAGCACATTCTTCATTCTTCCACCGGCACTAGCCTTAACATTAGTGTTGCGTCACCCCGAATACCGTTGGTAATGTTCGTATTATTAGTATATCGGGCGGCGCGTGCCGCGGCGTCCTCACTGCCACGGGCTATTCGACGCACGTCCGCGAATTACGCGCCGGGATAATTCAAGACACGATCTTGATGCGGCACGGGACTACCATCCCGGCGCAAGTCGCGCTCGTGTTTTATATATAAAAAAAACACAATCAGTGCTCACTCGGCAATTAGTATCTTTTATGGACTTCTCAGGCGAGAAGAAGAGGGAGCGTTGCCGCAGTATTAAATAATTAGTTTGAGTGGATAGAAACAAAATGATTTAGGTAACCGATAACAGGTAAT
The DNA here is from genome assembly GCA_963966035.1 of Acleris laterana. Lineage (NCBI taxonomy): Eukaryota > Metazoa > Arthropoda > Insecta > Lepidoptera > Tortricidae > Acleris > Acleris laterana. Next base: position 10,977 of record CAWYPN010000001.1, read on the forward strand.
ATTATTCGGTACCTACTAAAGGACGCCTGGAACTTGGTAGGTACCAAAAGAAGGCATAGAAAAATGCCTAGGCCATAATATACCCACATCTTCGCATAAGGGCTGGCATATCGAAAAATAAATCGTAGTGCTCTTCATGATTGATATGTATTTACTTTTAGTAATTTAGGCTTTGCGATAACGCGAATAGATAGCGGTAAGTCAGTCAGTAGGCATATTTATAAGTTAAGATAGATTGATGGCCGCCTTGCACGGTTTCAAAGAACTTAATTTTACCTATTCTGCACCAAAACCGTCCTGGTTACTTGTATAATCAAAAGTTACGTTTGTCACTATGAAATTCAGGATTTTACAAATTTTAGTTTTGAAAACTTCGGAATTGTGTAGAGTAACACTCGATTGGTTTTACAAATAAAATAAAGAACGAGGTTAGTGTACACTGAAAGAGAAATTGTTTACTTCTAACAGGATTGTAATTGTTGCGAATAAGCGCCAACTTGATTCCACACGACCCTAACAAAACAACACGTTAGACACATCAACTAAGATGTTACTCGATTCACAGTTGAACTTCTTCATGTTCTACTATGATTTTTTTGGTTAATATCACACACAATTGTCTTTTCTTTTTAGTTCCTTGCAATGGATTCTCAAATCACATGTTAAATTTAAAACCTATTTGATTTACGTTGAACGAAGTCTATTATAATTGCAAAGGCCTTAAACTTCGTAGCAGCTCTCTTTATAAATTTATCGCAAGCTCTTCCAAGATATACAGACGCCATTAAAGTTTCACGCCCCTGTCGCTCCGCCTGAAATGTTCGGAACTAACTGACACGCCGCGATTGACTCCGGGGGTACATTTCTTGCTATAGGATTTTTTATTTATATAACGCTAATTGACTCTAGCAAACTTAAACCTGTCCAAAATATATTAACAATGCAAGTAAATTTAATGCTTCTCCTTCGTCCTTCCGTTAATTGCTACCCCAGTTTGTCAAATCGGGCTAAACCCTTGAGAGTTAACACAATATTCCGCACTTGTGACACAAATTCCATTGAATAATGGTTTGCGTGTTCAATAAACGGTTCACTAATGTAGTGTATTTGTAAACTGTTAAACCCGTAGGTTGATCTTTCCAGACAAAGACACTTTTAAAAAGTTCATTAGTCATTTGTGAGGCGAAAGTGTGAATCAGCATTGGCACGACTTCGATAAGTCATGGTTTTGGTTTCTACCTTTCTCCAGTGAATCATCTTTGTTTTTAAAGTAATTTTTGTCGCCGACGTATCATCGCGGCTCTACATTATTTTGATGAGAATAATAAGGCTGTAACAACTTGTCGTTCGTTAATGTCTCAAAAGAACTTTGTTGGAGGTAATCTGCATTATTAAGCTTTGATAAATGTTAGTTATTCATAAATGTAGGTGGGTAAGCTAGAGAAGCATTTATTGCAGTAGTTCCGTTGTGGTCGTTCAACCGGCTTGATAATGTCGGTCATTATGGCTCTGGAGCGCGCGCGGTATCGGCGCGAGCCGAGATGCCGTCGCGAGATGCATCGTAATGAATGCCCTACGAGTATCTTTCTCCCAATATGAGGCTGGCGGCGGCGATAGGTGTAAATGTTTGCTTCTTTTGTTACACTTTCTTACCTCGTTATCATTAGATCTTCGGGTTTGTGTACAAAAGTGAAAAGTATTGTTTATTATGGCATTGTTAACGCAGTGTTCAATTGAGTTCAATTGCAGTAAATCGAGTTGCGGTCGGGTTCGTAACGACGCGCTGTCATTATCATCGCGATCTGATTGCGGGTATCAGCGCGCGATGACGGCCGGCGACCCGGGCGGCGCGGCGGCGGCGAGGCCGCGCGCGAGCTTTCTCTCGCTTGACAATTGTTTCTCGCCAGCTGCCTCATTACCTCCACTCAACCTACTTGAAATAAATGTCTCCATGGTAGGTTTCTTTCAATTTGCCTAATTGCCAATGGCTATGTGTGAAGTTTCCTAATTCGGAACTTTCGTTGTTACGAGTGAAATTGGCCACAGTGATAGCGAATTAAGTAGGTCTTTAACTTGTGAAAATTACTTAGATACCTCCGGTAACTGATACCTAGATAATAAAAATGATGATCTTTAGTCGTGTTATAGAAAACGCGTCCTATAACACTGCGCGTTCGTAATTACACAAGTGTTACGGTGTAGGTACCTTTTCAGGTTACCTACTTAGTTATATGCTCTGCGTGGCGTGAATCGATCGACATAAATGTTGTAAAAAAACTAAAATCCCTCATCAAATCAATAGCGTAGAAAATAACTTCTTCTCTAAAAGCTCACTCGTAGAGGAATAGATGCGTTATTTTCGCTGGGATTAACCTGATTTTTTCGTTTTCGATGCTTCCTTTACTTGGATGGCGTGGCGACTATGGTTTTTTAAAATGAAAAGGCCTGCTTGAATTCAAGCTGTGCAAGTGAAAATGCAACTAAAGAGTAGGACTATTAGGGTAGGAAAGACGAGAAAAAGGGGGTGGTGGTGGGCGGTGCGAACAAATTAGCGTGCGAAATTTATTTACTGGTATTTCGAGCAGGTAAACTGAAATCATATTCGTTTTATTCAAGCCACAGACCACTTACCCTATAGACTCCGCATACAAAGGCGCCCCCGTAAGCCATGCTTATGCTCACAGAACACTAATTGGTTGCCATGGTTCTATTGGCGCGCACCACGACGCGCACACTTGATTATTCGTTGACTTTGAACTAGCCAATCACGGTGCACTTTCCGCCCCCCGCGCCCCGCCATTTTGGCTTAATGAGATACTAGACAAACTGTTCCGAAGCGGAGTCTATAGGGTAAGTGGTCTGTGATTCAAGCGGAATCGAAATTTATGGCGTTTTGACGGGATGGTTAAAAAATAATAATATTTTGTCCGAACTCGTTAAACTATACGTTTGGTCAAGTCTAAGTTTCTACAGTGGTTCAATAATCACCTTTGTTGCACATACAGGTCATACATATTTTGTTTGTTTTCTATTGTAGGAATGTAAAAAGAATATTCAACCGTATAAAGTTTTTATGCTTACATGGGGCTATGTTGTGTATATGTGCGTAATGTAATGTTGATATCTACTGTTGATTGTTTCGTATAGTGAAGTCGGGAAATTATCTAAATAGGTATCTACCGTCTGTGTGTTTGTTTATAACTATGACTAAAAAGATAAAAAAAAGATAAAAGATGTTTATTCAGTAAGTAGGCCGCACGGGCACTTTTACACGTCAAAAATCTACCAGCGTTTCGCAAGAGACCACTGCTGAGAAGAAGCGCCGCAAGAAACTCAACAGTTAGTCGTTTTTTAAATATAGGTACAATTTTAAAACTTAACCTAGCATTATATAAAACAATGAATCTAACATAAGATAAGAAATAAATGTATTCACGCGTAGTTGAGCAGGAAAATGTGCCAAAACTCTGAGTTTTCTCCAGAACTAATTGGTAGTAAGTAATAGAAAATAATTATGAAAAATTATACTTAATTATGATGGTGTAATACAACTACATAAAAAGTTTCGATACATTCTCCTACAGAAACCGTGTCCCCTAGACAATATACAATGTTTACATATTTCTTACGATGAAGTTATTATTAAGTTATTTGGGTGTTTAGTTTAGGCCAAGCACTTTTATCTGATAGATAGTCCTCGACCCTATAGTAAGCTTTAGACATCAGCGACTTTTTCAAGTAAGTTTTAAGTACTGGAAATGGTAACTTTAAAACTTCGTCAGGTAATTTATTATAGAAATGGATGCATTGACCTACAAATGATTTAAAAACCTTACGAACACGAAATTTTTTAGTAGCTATTTTATTTTTATTTCTTGTATTAAAATTATGTATATCACAATTCTTAATAAAAGAGTCCTGATTTTTAATGACATAAATAATATTCTCATAAATAAATTGTGAAGCTACTGTCAAAATACTAATTTCTTTAAATAGTAATCTTAAAGAATCACGGGAGTTTAGGTTATATATAGAACGGATGGCTCTTTTTTGTAACACGAATATAGTCTGTATGTCAGCAGCTTTTCCCCAAACCAGAATACCGTATGACATAACACTATGAAAATAACTATAATAAACTAAGCGAGCTGTCTCAACATTCGTAAGTTGCCTGATTTTCCTAACAGCATAAGCTGCAGAACTTAATTTACCTGCTAGTACTGCTATGTGGGGACTCCATTGCAAGTTTTTGTCTATAGTTATCCCTAAGAAAAGCGCCTTATCTACCATTTCCAAACACTCGCCATTTAGAAATATACTAGATTCTACCGGTCTAACATTAGGCAAAGCGAACCTAACACATTTAGTTTTCCTAGCATTGAGTAGCAAATTGTTACTAGTAAACCAATTATGTACTTTACCTAGCGTGGCATTTATCCTAGTGTAATTGACGGATTTTCGGTCTACCTTGAAAATCAATGATGTATCATCAGCAAATAGCACAATATCACAAATATTCTCTATCATGGGTGGTAAGTCATTAATGTAAACCAAAAATAAGAAAGGACCTAATATGGAGCCCTGAGGCACACCTAATTTAACAGCTGCTCCAATGGACTGTGTTCTGTTTACAACAACCGTTTGTGTCCTATCACTAAGAAATGAGGACATGAGATTTAGAGAATTATTAGTCAGACCATAATGTTCTAATTTTAATATGAGAGTCGCATGATCTACGCAATCGAAAGCTTTGGAAAGGTCACAAAAAATTCCTATTGCATCACAAGATTTCTCCCAAATATTGTATATATATTTAATGAGTACAGATGCTGCATCAGTTGTGGATCGTCCTCTGGTGAACCCGAACTGATTACTGTTAAGCAGTTTATTTCTATTGAAGTGACCTAACATATCATTTAACATTAACTTCTCAAAAACTTTACTTAAAACAGGTAGAATAGAAATGGGACGGAAATTCGTTAAATCACTCATCTCACCTGATTTAAAAAGTGGTATGACTTTACTATATTTCATAAGATTTGGAAAGACCCCCTCTGAAATGCAATTATTGTAGATTAAAGCTAAGTGAGGAGCAATTATATCTATGACATGATGGATGACTTTAACTGAAGTTCCCCATAAATCCTCAGTTTTTTTTAAACTGAGCGATTTAAATATGAGTTATATATAACTATGAGTACGAGTTATATTGTATGACGTCGCGTGTTTTATCTCAGTTATTTTTATGAAAAGGATAAGGCAAACGACCACGAAGGCCACCATGGTAAGTGGCATCTGAGACCCATAGACATTTACTAAAGTATTGACTTTTGAATTGAATGCGTGGCCGACCCTGAGTACTAAGATGATGCTTGGCGGTAAGTTTAAGGATAAGATGGTGGTGGCAATCCCAGCGGGCCCCGCACAAGGTTCCACCACCACTCACGAATGAATCAAGCTAATAAAATAATGGAGCCCAATCAAATTTCTTTTTAGGCATTTTCCTATGAAGCACTGTAGTACCGCAGTCTATCATTCAATATGGTAACAGAGCGATCTACACAATCCTCCGAGGACCTACGACCCATTTCGGTACGAGTCCTAGGTACTAGTATGTACTAGGGATGAGTAGCCCGAACCGAGGACGTCGAGCATACTTAAGCGTTATTACGGCATGTCCGGTTGATATTCCAAATCCTGTTTTGATCAGGTTTCGTGCCGCTGCCAAACGTCGATCTACGGGCTTAAACCCTCGATTACGGCCTTTTCGGCCCCAGGCGATCCATACAGCGGATAATAATATAACCACCAATAATATAATACGCAACGGTATTCAAATAGGGTATGCTGAAGCACTCATTTTATATGTTAATGCATATCATTGTATCTAATTACTTTGCGCATATTTTTGTCAAACTGTTACCTAAATTATAGGTTTATACGCTGAATACATAACAGTATTAAATAAGAAAGTACAAACACCGAGCGATTAGCCTTGATATGTGAACTCGAACTTACGCAGTTATTCTTTGAGTTAATTATAAGAGGAAGAAGAGTATACGTTTCCGTCCGTCTAGTCGCGTAACGGTTGGCGTGAGAAGAAAGCGCGACTCCCTCGGGTGGATGCGTACTCGTAACTCGCTAGTCGCTCCCGGTCCATACGTACCTGTTCACGATACACGTGTTGCTATACCTTTGAATTATGGGCGTCTTCGCTCTCAAGTAAGGGCAGCCACGCGAGGAGACGCTTTGATCGTCGTGCGCGGTGCCTGTGTAGCTGCTCATTAGCTACCTAGTAGCTGTCTACATTCCGATATAAACAGTTAACATGAATTGTGTGTCATCCACGCCATGCTTACTAGGTCAATCATGTCTACCGTTTGTAAGCTATTATGACTTGTAATAGTCAACGAAAAAGGAAGGCTGCTTATACAACTTTCATGTTTATGAGAATCGGAATAACTTTTTAAGTTGCCGTTACTTATTAGCAGTCGGCTACATTTGGAATTCACGATTTTGGAAACATTCATATCTATACTAATATTATAAAGCAAGAATGCGCTAATCTCAGGAACAAATGGTCCGATTTGAAAAATTATTTCAGTGTTAGATAGCCCATTTATCGAGGAAGGCATAGATATCATACTCACATAAAGCGAAGCGAAGCAAAGGCGGGTCGCTAGTTCATGATAAATACCGGGCGGGGTGATGTTTGATAATAATGATAATTGATTAACAATTTCCGATTGATAGTGGTTGCAAAAGTGAGATCGTAACAAGCGCGTTCCGGATCCCGGACATTGTGGGCGTCTTGCTTCCCTCGGAATTATATTTGTTGCAATTACCCCTCCCCGTCAATAGATTAGGATTTCAATTGTAAGACAATATGTGCACGCAATAATATCAATGAGAATTCAACCGGAAAATTCGTCCTCGAGACCGGAAGTACTGAAGCGTAAAACAGGCGTTTGTGCAATGTACCCGGACTCCAAAGCGCAGCTTTGAGCAGGTAGGTGCCCGCAACCCGCAAGGAAATGTGCATAAAAATTGCGCTACGGATTTTCAGCAGTATTTATTGTGCCGTTTAGATCTAGTGAACAGACGTTCACGTGGATGCGTTTCGAGCACTTAGCTAGTAAAAGCGAAATAATTAAATGAGCCGAGTGAAGTTCCGAATGCAATAATGTTGAGTATATTACGAGAATGTTCTTATTTAATGAGCGCGTGCCTGAGCGCTGAGCTGCCGTGTGCAATGAAAAGCGGCTGAGTGTGAAATGCTCGGTATGCGCCGGTGCGTTAATGAATCGAGGCGCGGACGAGACGCGCGGAAAAACGCCGGGCGAGCCGTTGGCGACCGCGATGCCGAGCGGCGCGCGACGGCCGGCGCGGGGCGTACTAATACCATATCTAACACTTCGATGAACATTCACGCATATGCGCATACAAAGGGGAAGCTTTAAAAAATGCCTATACCTTACTTACCTAAAATGTATTTTATACACATAGAGACTATCATCATCATCACAGAAGCACTGTTCATGTATCTACGTCTCTAGGATCTTTATTAGTATTCATCATTAGGTATTTGCAGCCGAGGGAAGTCTATACATGCGAGGGGACACAAAACTGACGGAGATCCTTAAAAACGTACCTATGTCTAGCAGTAGATGTCATTCGGCTTATATTAAGATGATGATGATGATTTTCTATTTCTTCTTGGTTTAGTTTCCGATCAAGCAACATCATTTATGTATCGAATGATCCTTCTGTTTCTGCACGTCAATCTACCTCAAGTTCTTTGCAAAAAATAATCCATTAGAGGGCAATCAATATAAATGCCGGGGACAGTGGTGGCGGGCGGGCGCGGGCTAATGTCTACGATGCCCGCTAATCCATCTTCTCGCGCCCGCACAGACGTGACTGAGATGCATTCGACCGGCGCACCTGGGCAGGTTCAACAAACCGCATTACCGCGCATTAAGATAAGCTACTACTGGTCGCGTTACAAACGTAACTTGTGCAACTGAGCGTCACCTCGCGACCGCGCGCGGTGCTTAACACACTTCGGCCGGAGCCGACCGCAGAAGCGAGGCTGCGTGTCCCCAATAAGCTCTTAAAGCCGCCAAATCGTTTACGCCCAATATGGATTCAGAGTCCCGGTGCGATGCCCTTTTCTGATCCGACTCGTTCTTGTGTTCGAGTGTAACATATTTTAAGCATTTTATTTACCATTCGTATAAAATGCTAACTGTTCAGTCGAGTGGTTCGTTTTATACGGGTTTTTAAGGAAATTATAAATAAAGTTTATCGTTAGCTGGAGACAGATCTTTGATATCCGTAAGTCGGTCGTTTATGGACGTTAGGAGATGAGTTTATGTGTTAGGCAGCGCTAACAGCAACCACTTAAAGCTTTTATAGAGCAATTGTAACGCCGCGGTAGGAGCCATTAACGACAAAGGGATTAAAGTAAAACTAGGTACTGGCGACTTAGAGTATGTTCTCACAATGTAAACGAAGGCCGTGGTAAAATTAAAACGTTGAAATAGTCATTCATGTTGTTGAGAATTCGTAAATAACGTGTAATTGCAGCTATTAACCTAGCGACATGGATTGCGGCGCTCTGCGCGGCTTATTGTGCAGTTTGTTGTGGTATTCGTGCATTTTTCTCAACGGACGACACTGCGGCGGCTGGAGACAATACGTGATGTACAATGGCGGGTGTCCCACGGCGCATGCGCCGCGCCGCCGAGCTCGCTAATAGCGGCACAGTTACTCTGCCCATTGTCTTACGTGCGTCCTCGTAGGGTTTTTTGTCCACTCGAGATGTCGATAAATTTTTCAGGGAAAATTGAGTGTCGTTGACGTGTGACAATAATCTGATGGAGAGCCATCTGCGCGGATCGATAGCGCTTTTATTAAGTCACAAGCAATAGACATGCATCTCTAGTAGACTTCGATTGGGATATACCATATTTTGTAATTAAGAAAGCAGGTTGATTGGTTATTAAATGCATTACACATAGAGTGGCATATTAAAGATAATTTGCAGAAAAAAGGCTCATGTTGTACCCTGCCCGAAATTAATAGAAATCCACTTTCTTATATTTGTCTTTTTTTATTAAATATGATGTGTAAAATGTTGGCTTATCGAACTTGATTAAATAACAATAACATGAAGCGTAATAACTTTCAAAGATTAAAAGCTAGTTTTCAAATGAGATATAAAAAGTAATAAAAACAAAGTAAATGAAAAAGGGTGCTATTAATTTTCAATTATACAGAAACTTGGCTATGGAAACTACACGACTTATTGAAGAATAAGCTTAGTTTAAACCAAAAGACCCATGGACAGAAAACATTACATGGATGAAATAGTTTCTTAAAATGCTCTACTCTTAAATAATTTGCAACGAAAATTGGGGAAATATCATTTGTTGGTTAATTAAATTGGGAGTATCCCAGTTTTCAATTTTGATAGGTTTAGTCTAAAAACTACTGCAAGGAAATACTGGCTCACATTTCATTGTCAGATTCGTTAAATAAGTGACTTTTTTATATACAAAAGTCATCATCGCGTTCAAACTATTACAGAAAAAAACCATCGAAATGCAATATAAATGAAATTGACTTCCTGAAAGTATCCGTTAAGGATATTTGTTTTAGGTGCAAGCCCTCATTGTTGATCGTCCATTAAGCGATAGTTAAACGGCGACGTTATCATAAATCTGTCACATACACTGAATAGGCTATTGCCGAGATTTTATGAAAGATTGTCTTTACTAGCTTCTAATCTGATGTTTTTTTTATGATATCTTGACATGTTTTTATGAAGGATTTTAACATTATCGTAATATAACGGTTGAGAGGTTTATGTCCCCGCGCGGCTCTCGGCGCTCTCCTGGGGGTGCTCCCGGGACCTATGCACTATAAATAGAAGCTTTTAACCAAAAAGTAAACTGAATTTCGTGGTACGAAACGCTTCGCGTCGTCGTATGGAACCACGTCGTTTTATTATTAATCAAATTCTCCTATACAAACAACTTCCTATAAAACAGTAAAATTGGATCGTCTTGCCTCGTCTTTGTTTACTAAGAGGGACCAGAGAGAAGTGAACTTCAACGTGACTCTTATTCAAAACTGCGGAAAATTTATCACACTAACATTATAAATGCGAAAGTTTTACTGTTTGTGTATGTGTTACTATGTTTGTTACCGCTTCACGCTAAAACAGCTGGACGGATTTGTTAGAAATTTGGAGTGGAAATAGCTTATAACCTGAATGAATGAATGATATTTATTTTCCAAAGTAAGTCACAGTATACATTGCATGTTATGTCAAAAGTACAAGAAATTACATTGGAATCGTCAACAATACATAATACATAAATTTTAATATAATCAAAATAGAAATAAGAAGTCAGGATAACAATAACAATACAGAACTAAGAAGTTACTAGTATCACCTTTAAGGATCGTCTTTTTTGACTGCCTTGACGCAGACGATAGTAAAGCCATAAAACTCCTTTGGTTTGAGTATTTAATTTACGTAAAGTCTAAGCTCTACGTCGTGAACATCAATTACGGTATAGTATCGAGGCGAGCGCAACCGACTCCAATTACTGCTAGCGAGCATCACGGGGGCACCTCCACCGCTAACAGCTTTGTTAAACCCTGCGAGTTTCTAGTTAGTGTACATTATGCGGAATACACTACCGGCTTACAGCTCAAGACGGCCCTCGTAAACAAAAGGCCGTAGCGGAACGCCCACTGGAAACTATAAACTTACAAATTGTAGTTTTAACTACATAAACTTGTGAAATCAGGACTTTTTTGTTGAAACACCGGTGCTTTATTTTAATTGTCACTTACCTTATTTAGAAACCATAAGTAACAAAAAGGATGTAGAATAGTTTGACCCTTCTGAGGACCTAAACGAGATGCATAAGTTTAACGTTAGCGAAAGTTGAAAATTGACAAAATGTTTAAATAAATAGGAAGCTGGCGATCTGTCGAGTCGGTCGCTTATGTTAACTCCATACTTTTTGCCAGTTAGCTCTTAGCTCCCTGTAATTTCATTTTCATCACACTTGCTCGTAAATAGTGTCCTAACATGCTAGAAAAATCGACCGTAAATCCAAAATAATACCCGCAGGCCTTTTTTTACCATTACGCCCTAACGTGCGTGCGTGCTTTTTTTTAAAATATTATACGTGGACTCAAACTATCACAATACTTCAGGACCCCAATTCTTGTGCCATTCGATATGAAGTTTCATTCGAGATGAAATGTCAGTTGAATACTATTTCCTAAAAATCTCGCATAATAAACTATTGATCTCATATGTCACTAGAATCGGACTCCGAACACGTTTGACATTATCTGTGGTAAGTTATATCATAGACAATGATGTAGTCTGCCGCTAATAAGTTAAAAATATGATCTTTTGTCTGATTTTATTCCATAGATCTCGAGTCATTAAAGCCCTCAGCCTTCAGACTCTCGTTTGTAATTCTTTCTTTACCACCCTTAATACACAATGTACTATTTAAGCATACTTAACTGCTGATTAAAAGCTCATCATCTTCGTGTCAAGTTTTAGAAAAGTGCTTGTCTCTGATGCATCACGAAACACGTCGTGTTTCAGTCAAAATCTTTTTTGTGACTCTTTGTAAGCAGTGTTCACAGTTTCGTACTAGAGTAACACAGTCCAAGTCTCTGCAGAAGATACTATAATGATTTATTTCTTTATGCATCCCGAAAACATCCGTATACGTAAAATGAAACGGTAACCGTAACAGCACATCGTGTACGTACGAGTACATAATGTGTTTTTGATATGTTTTAAAGCGGCGAGTGGGCTGTGCGGTGCGCGGCCCGATGGCAGGCCTTGTTTAACTGCACCGATAGCGACGGTGACAGCTTATCGAGATATAAATACTCTTGTGAGGCCTTTATCCGTTGTTAACATGCTTCATATGATAAATGTATCATTTTTATAAAAGCTTTTCGAATTGCATGATATTTTGTGTCCGTAAGGAAAGATTCTTACTTGTAGGTACTTATGTGGTAGGTTGGGAAGATTATTGTCAAGTTAAACAGCAACGTTTAATCCAAAATACCGGTAACAGCGTGTAGCTTGTTTAGAATTGAGTGATGAAAACGACAGGCGAGATAAAAAAACATCTCAATACTTCGAGCGCCCGATTCTCACTTGCAGTTGTATAAAGCATGGACTTTCGAGCTGTCAGTAATCGCAAAGAGCGCCTTCATCGCGTAAGGATCACGTGCGGGAATGTTACGTGGACATTCTGCTCTAGTTGCTATTTCTATAAATTCTATAATACAGCACAGAAAAAACCGATATCCTGTTCATGTATCTATGCGAGTAGGTATTTTGTTTACCCTTTCTATTGTACACACGGGATAGTTTCACTTTTACACTGTAGATATTATATTGGCCGGTTCGAATACGTTGCATTTCCGCTCGACAAAGGTGCATTATTGTAGCACATGCTGCAGAACTATATTGAACGCTCCGCGTATTGGCGGCTCCGGAAATTTGGCGGGCGGCTGTCGGCTTTGTTCCACATTTGTGTGTCCAAACTCCTGACTGGCAAACTACAGTAAATAGATCGTGGGTTTGGCTCTCCAGGTCATCTTTGATCTTATACTCGTTTTCAACATCAAAGATCTTGATTTTGTTTAGAATCCTGATCTGATAAAGACTGACTGCAGTTTAACCTACTCTCTGATAACCCTATAACTATAAGTAAGCCGAAGTGCTTTAGCGCCCTAAAAATGCTGTCGGGATGATTATGAAGAGTGTGAGCATTAACGAGCGCCCGGAGCGGCGGGCGCGGCGGAGCCTCTCGCAGGGTGGCACACACTATTAAGTCGACGGCGCGTACCGAAAACTTTGCCAAGTAAACAAAACTCGGTAAGGAAGAGCCCCTTTTAAAGAAAGCCGATGGCCGGCGAGAGCCAATTACTTATAGAAATTGCGTTTGTTATTTATTTCCAATGGTCCCGAATACATATTTTTCGTGAAACTATCTGAATAAAGTAGAGAAAGTTCGCGGTTGACAGCATCACGCGTGCGCACGCGGCATGTGCAGCGCGCGCGAGCCGCGTCGGAGCCGCGCGGCCGCGCCACTCAGAGCTTTTGCTGAGTGCCGACAGCGACATCATAAACCGGGGTTTGGATATTCGTAGTGCAACGCTGAATGAAGCATATTCCTCGGCATGTTCAAGATACGTGACCTGCCGGCTGCTATTTGTCAAGCAAACATGCACTGTAAACATGGTACATTCTGTGCACTTGCAAATTTGGGTTGATGCCACTGTTTGCTTTCATGTTGATTCTGTATAAGGAAAAGCTTTTAATGTAGCTGCTGCATTACAAGAGTACATTTGCGTTGACATAACATTTGAACGTTGTTGTTACAGATGTTATAATTGTTTATAAATGATGAAATTTATTTTCCGTGTCTTGATAAAAAATATACAAAGCCCAGTTCGAAAACGTACACAAAATGCTTCCTTTGAAATTTGTTTTGTTTTTCTCTACCACCTTTGGTTTTTCTTTATCTTAATGTCATTAATATTGTTTTTGTTTTTATTTATTTTACATTCATTAAATTTATTCTTGTGTCAATACAGATTATTCTTACTGTTATTCTTATGTGTTTAGATTTTACCCTGATGATAAGGGGGTCAATGATCACTTTAATAAAACAAAGGTTGATAGGTTTAATATTAAAGCTTCTTTCATTGTCAATACATGTCCTTATTTTTGACGCAATGATGGAAATAAATGCACCTGCACTTACTTCGGCATGCACGTAAATATTTAATAACAAGACCTCGTAATGTTCCGTAGAAACGGGCTGTGTCGGAAGCTGGTGCTCGAAAAGTGGGTCAATGTACGCGATGAGATTTTCTCTAGTGCTCTACGGGCTTGAGAATTGCCTGCGAAATATCCTTCAAGTGAAGAGCTAGACTTACCATGTCGTGTGAAATCCTCGCGGGAAATGCAGATAATCCTTTGAAAATGGCCACTTTCGACGAACACTGTCACGTGAAATATTTAATATATTTTTATTTATTTAGAAAATCACCGATAATTTGTCATTGTTGGGGCACAACAGTGGGAAAGAGGTCACTTTCGGTAAGCGATCAGGAACCGGAACTATGATTAGACCGGCGGCATCAGAGCCATTTTGGCGCAAGATGCACTCTCGGCAGTCGGGCGCGGACTGTGCGCCGGCGGCGGGCCCCCACCAGGCCTGACCTACACCCAGTTACGGCGCCCGCGCCGGCTCCGGTAAACAAACGGTTCAGCGACCGATTACACGGCGACCAGCTCACCTGCGCCGCCGCCTCCGCAACCAGCTTCGCATTTGTAATTCAATAAGCTAACGGTCCCGAGAGCGTTTGTGCGCTAAGCTTACTCCCATCGAATCTAGGTTATGGCACACAAATCGCGGACAAAATTATTTAGTGGTGTTAATTGGAGTCAGGTGGGCACTATGGAATGGAACTGAGCAGGACACGATATCGAGGGGCATCAGAATCAATCCGATGCGGTTTCGCTCGAGGCGATATGCGAAATTTGCATAGTTAAACGAAAGAGAAAATGTTTCTCAGTTTACGTTAGTCGCCGAGCGTTCTTTTGATTTATTTAGGTGCTTTCTTTTCGAGGTCATGCATTTGTCTACTCAAATTGCTTACAAAGTGAAAGTTAAAACGAAGTTGGTGGAACGTGACAGTCGTTATTTAATGAACACATGTCATGTAAAAAGTTCTCACAAACTGGTCATTTCTTTTTTTACTGTAGTAAGCTATGTGCTGCTATATTATTTTTATAACGGAGGAAAGGTGGAGGGAAGGGTATTAGAGTTTGTGTTTTGTTGCGTCAGGGTCGCGGCAGGCGCACCCAATGCGCGCACGTGCTTGCTGCACCAGAAGTTGCAGCTCCTAAACTGCTGCATCGCGCGCGCGCGCGGCGCCGGTGCGCCGCTCTCCGACGACGACGAGTTCTACGACTGCTCGGAGGGTGAGGGCGCCGACGCGCCGCCGCCCTGGGACCGCCCCACCGGCCGGCTCAAGCGCCTCGACGACGCGATGCTCAAAAATGGGGCGCCACTCTACATACCCCACACTCAGGTAAACACATTTACTTTTGTCGGTTTCGTATCATAGATCTGATGAAATCAATATGCGTTCGTTTTGATGATTCTTGTCCAAAATATCACTTATTAAATAAACATACGCACATATCATCCCTTTACTTCCTCAACCTTGTATTTGATCGAATAATTAGATTGGAAAAGCACTCATGACTCTCAAAGAATAAAGACTACTTTCTTATCTAACTATTCGATCAGATAAGAGCTTGAGAAAGTAAAGAGACGTTATACAGGGTGTTAACGGGGTCGTGATACAAGTGATCACCTCTGTGTTCTGCCAGCGAATATGAGCAACTTTCCCTATGGAACCAGCTTGGAAATCGGGAAAAAAAATCAGCTGTTTCATAGAACAAGAACAGGGGTAGGTACTCGACCAAAATGTATGAAGCAGCTGATTTTTTTTTCCCGATTTCCAAGCTGGTTCCATAGGGAAAGTTGCTCATATTCGCGGGCAGAACACAGAGAGACATGGTCTAAAAACGGTTCAACGTTCATTTATTTATGTATTATGGCGTTGTAAAAATTATATAGGACCCGGCGCCGAAGACGGAGGATCAGCTGGAGGAGGACGCAGAGCTGATGGTGCGGCTCGGTGAGGACGCGCGTGCCTCAGAACTGCGCGCGCGCATGATGAGCGCCTCGCTGCTGTCCGACATGGAGGCCTTCAAGGCCGCCAATCCCGGCGCCGAGCTGTGCGACTTCGTACGCTGGTATTCACCACGTGACTGGGAGCCGGAGGAGGGCGGCACGCTCGGAGCGCGCATGCTGCTGCCCGACAACCCCTGGGCCCAAGCGTGGGCGGTGGCGCGGCCCGTGCCCGCCGCACGCCAGCGCCGACTTTTCGACGAGGCGCGCGAGGCAGAGCGGGTCCTGCACTTCCTGCGCTCGCGAACCGTCAGCGGCGTGGCAGAACTACTTCTGCCGGCCGTCCTGCGGGCCGGCGCCGCTAAGGCCCACGACGAGGGTGTGCCGGCGACCAGCACCGCCGTCGGCGGCGTCGACCGGCGCCGAAGTTTTG
>CAWYPN010000001.1:27382-70370 GCA_963966035.1 Acleris laterana
GTTATGGAATTTAATTAAAATGTCGTCTAGTGAAGAGGAAATAATGCTCACACCTAACACACTCATGGAAAAAAATGCAAAAGAACTTATTGAACAGACATTGCCGCCTAAATCCATACTGTAAATATGCCCGGAACAACCATAACATACTCGTATAATATACAGAATTGTTCAAATATATATTTTAATTGAAGTTTTTTTACATTATCACTGTTTTATTTCCTCGTAATCGAAGTGAAAAGCAGAGTGTATATAACTCGGTCTTAAAACCCATTTTATCCTCGACTTAATTATCCAACCTCGCCTGCCGGCTCGGTTGGATACCATAAGTCTCGGCAAAAATGGCTTGTTTTATGCCTTTGTTGTACAATCTACTATTTCTTAACTATTAGCTACCTATTTATCAAAAATCACGCCTTAAAAACATATTTCGGGTTAGGTTAAACTCGGTTAGACTCGGATTAGAGCTTATGAGAGCGAATGAGAGAGAAATACACACCCAAAGCATATTTTAAGAGCTATCGAACTGTACCTACCACTTGTATTTACAGTCCGGATATAAGCTGGAAGTTCTACGAGTATCTCACCGGAATTGGCAAGAGCTTCGCCGCGGCCTGCCGGGTATATTGCCGGGAAACCTTGTAATTTCCACTACGCCGCATCTTAGGTGCCTATAGATATTCGCGTTTTAAATGAAATATTATGACACAATTTATTATTATAAATCGAGTTGGGGAAAGCAGCGCGGGCGGCCATGGTATCAGGTTTAAAATATTTACTCTGGTAGTGGTGGTTTGTGTTTTTTTGTCTTTGTTCGTGATGTCTAAGGTGTCTGGGTTGGTCTGATATGTACATTGTTTTAGCCCCGTAACGCTTTACATCAACGATTATTTCAGACTTTTTATTTAGGGTAACTTTAAAACTATGTAAGATAAATT
This sequence comes from Acleris laterana, assembly GCA_963966035.1. Taxonomy (NCBI): domain Eukaryota; kingdom Metazoa; phylum Arthropoda; class Insecta; order Lepidoptera; family Tortricidae; genus Acleris; species Acleris laterana. Next base: position 28,321 of record CAWYPN010000001.1, read on the forward strand.
ATTGAAGAAAAAAGCATCGATCTACGGATACTTATATACTTAATTAGTTTAGGATCCTCTATTAAAGAACACTGACATGCTAAAATACCTACAATTTGTTAATTGCGAAACTTGATATTTAATCGTCTATAACGTAGCCATTTCCTGAAAAATCCATAGTTTCACACACAGTTTCTCGTCGTAGGTGCAAAAAAATACAATGCACCGGGACGGTGGGCGATTACTTCACCGACAAGAGCTTAATTGGCTCCTTAATGAAGAGAGAGAGAAAGAGAGAGACTAAGGTGGCAAAGCTGAATCAAAAGTTGGCACAATTTAATCTTCTATAATATAAAAATGAATCACAAAATGTGTTGGTAAGCGCATAACTCTCGAACGGCTGAACCGATTTGGCTGATTTCTTTTTTGTTGTGTTCGTTATTATCAGGGTAAGGTTTATATGTAAGAAAAAATAGAAAAATCTAACGGGAAGGTCGGGAATTTGCAGCGGGGCGAAGCCGCTGGCGGGCAGCTAGTTAAAAATAAAATTATGCACCTAATATGGACAGTATAAAGTTAGAACTGCTTTTTTTTACAAACGAGCTCTCGCGAGCGTATTATTTTAGCGTATTTTTATCATCTTTAACCCTTCTTATTTAGTTAGATTTCATGTTTATCGGTTGAACCGTTTAAGAGATATCGGGGGTTTTTATCTATCTAATAGTGAGTAATGTAGTTAAACACATTTAAATTACATCGTATCATTAATTGATTATAATGTAAAGTAATATTTATGACAATTTTTGAAACAATTAATAAACAATAAATCGGTAAGTAAATATCAGGGGACAATCTCACACAAATTGACCTAGTCCCAAACTAAGCTCCTAGAGGCTTGGACTAGGGTACTAGAACTACTAGACAAGGACATAAAAGAATCAAATACTAGTTACTCATCAGTCTCATCACACAAATATTTTGAATTTTGGGGCATACCGGGTATTGAACCATGGACAGGGCACTATCAACTAGCTAGGCTAACGCTTAGTCGCGGGAATCGGGATGGTTTAACAATATCAAACAACATCCGGCCAACAGACGCCACTGTTCTTCTATTTAATTTATCTATGTAGCGTTGCGAATTGCAAGGTTATTTCCAAGTCGATCTCATAATCCGCGGGCGCTCGCGAGCGCTGTTAATCTTTGAGCTTAAACGTCTAGATGCCTAGCTCTCAGAGAATCTGTCTCAGGAGCAAGATATTGTAGATTTGATTCCTGCTACTTCCAGGGCGAGGTAATCGTTGAAAGATTAAGTACAATTACAAAATCTCTAACAAGGAACGGTTCCCAACTGTCCGACTCCGATTTGATTTATCTTGATATATGTTAGAGACTAGTCAAAGATCGACTTTGGTTATTTTTTATAAAACAAAACACTTGCTCTTTGTTTTTTCATGTTTTCAAACATATAATCTACCCAGTAGTTAACTAATCCCGTTAGTAACCCGTAGAAGTACCAGATTAAAATTAATGTAAAAATTAAAATCCCTTCGAGCTGTGAAAAATCAAATTTCTAAGAGAACACGAAATTTGGCAAGAAGCAATGTCTTATATATATAGCACAAGTAAAGGGAAAATCCAAGCCTGTAAATTTGTAATAGTTACATCACATCCAATTCCCGTGATGGACAAACAATAGTAACATACCTCCAAGTTTGAACGAAACCCTCGGTGCGCGAGTCTGATTCGCAATTGCTGGTTCTTTTAAGTGTCGAGCTTGACTGACACGATCATTTCAAACTCAATAGGCCAGTTGATGCCAAGCGAAGGCCCTCCATATCTGCAGATCTAAATCCGAGCCGCGGCGTGTTTACCAGAAGTCTCCCGACTGCCGACTCGAGCGTCCCTCCAAACACCGATAAAGCCCGTCGAGGGCTCGGGAGGGCCCTTCCGTCCTCTTACCGTTTCTCAGCTATTTACTCAACTTACTGACAGCTATAACTTTTTATGTGAACTATTTTTGAGTTTTCCTTTTTTTGCCATTTTTTCCTAAAATCAGCAATAGTTAAAACATATTGCATATGCATAACCACGCATAACTGGGAATGAGCATAAATCCTTACAGCATTGCATATGTATGTAAGTAGTCAAATTTCGCATTGATTCATCAAATGACCTTTCTGCATTACATTGATGATCTGAATAAAATTATACTGTATAATAATATTAAGAAGATTAGAAGAAGACAAGTTTTATAACAAAACAATCCTAACATTGCGAGGGGGGGGGGGGGGGGGGTGATAGTAAAGCTCCTTTAGCTTGAATGTAAAACAGTCGGGTGACCGCACCAATGATGGACACCTTTAGGTGAAAGGCACCAGTAATTGACACTATTAATTCAAATCACATAGGTCTTTAATTGATTGTTACAAAACAAATGAATAACCCTTATCTTACGCTAATGTTTCATAAGAGCCCAGACCTATATTTACGATTTCACAACGGTGAAGGATTTATTTACATTCCTCCGACCGCGCATCTATAAACCTATTTCAGGTTCACTTATCGAAGGATATATTCTATACGGTAAAACCATATTTGTTTTGACATGTTATCGTATTGTTTTTAACTACTTTATTGTTAAGCAAATAAGAGCTATCGTAACATTGACAAAACGATAACAGGTTAAAAGCAACAAGTTTTATTGAAAAGAAAAGAGCCCCTGACAGTCTTTATTGCGGTTCTCGTGGATATTTCACGGCTGTATGCCATACACTCTAATTAGTCTCATTAAAGGTTAATTAAGCAATGAATCCGTCGGGAGTCGTGACAGTGCTAGCCTTATTTTTTTCAGTCCGTGTTATTGGTACGAAATGTACACAGCTGAACAAAATATAGGTAGGTATATGATTTACGATTAAATCTAAATTTAAATACATATGTCCTTTTCCCCCACAGCCTCCCGCCGCAGCCATTATCTGTCAATTACGCAAAGACATAAAAGAACCAAAAGTGATATTTTAGGTGAACAAACGAGAATAAACTTCGCATTATTTATGTCCGTGTTTACGATGTTTACGTTTCCAGGAGCTTTTGTATACATATTTATATTTTACTCTAAATTTACCGCTCTTTGCTATTACGTTATCTGTCTCCTTATCTTCTTTAAATATTAAGTATAAAACAGAGTCCCTTTCCGCGTCTGTCTTCTTTGTCAGTCTACATACATAAACTCTCGCCTTTATTCCCAGATTGGGGTAGGCAGAGCTACAGAATTACCAACAACTCTAAAAACTTGTTGATAATTCTGTAACCACATTTTGCACACTTAGGCTAAGATTTACCAGTGTATTAGTGACAGGTTGCAAGCCCATCGCCTAACAGTACTATACGCCTTTATTCCCTTAGCCGTCTCTTACGACATCCACAGGAAGATATGGAGTGGCACTATTCTAACCCGGCAACCACACGGGTCAGTCTGTCAGCTGTATATCCGGTAACTCCTCTTCTCATCTATAATAAACACTGATTTATGTATGGGTGATACAGAAAACTCAGATAAACCGATGCTAGTTAAAATATAAAGCTAGGCTCTGTAGTTTGTTTGTTGTATCGGTATGTTTATATACCTCAATGACAGACCGTGTCTTGGACACTCTACTATACGAGTAAACATTGTGACTATTTATGAGATGCAAGAAACGGAATTAGCTGGGTAGTTTGCATACGGTGGTGGGTGTTAGGTCGGTGCTATTGAAGGGATAACTGTTGTTGATATATGAAAGTATTTGTGTCAGTTACACAACGAGCGGATTGTTTGCACGTCTCGGATTACTTGGCGGCCTGCCAGCAATTGTTTCCGCAACGTAAAAAATACATTGACGGCTCACTGCAGTTACGAGCACAAATTAATGACCGTATGCGATGGATCTTGTTTTACGTTACTTGTTTAGCATGACAAGTAATATCGCTAGCGATATCATCGATCAATCAACAGAGTTCTTACGTATAGTGCCTTACGCAAGCTGCTAAGGCATGTTTATTTAAATCGGTTATAAATAGGTGCGTTAATAATAAAACCCATGATCTGATTTATCCTTAGGAAATTGAAAATACCTTCTGTTACGTTTTAACCGAGTCTGATATTTGATAAGACGCTAGTTGGAGCTGGCGCCCTAATATTTTTTGCATTTTTATGGAAATGGGGTCGTCTCTCGTGTTAAGTGTCCCGGGAAACCCTCCAGCGTTATTGTGTTGGCAGGTCTCACAATGGCGGTGTTCATTATTCGGAGTGTAACCAATAACAAGTGCGCGGAGGCTGCGGCGTGCCCGCGCGGCACTCGGGGCGGCAATAAAGGTCTAGTTGCCCCTTACATAAGGTGCTCATAACACCCGTTCACGATTCTAAGGGTTTCCCACTTACACTGGTAAAATACTCTCGTCTAATGTGACGTGGACCGACTTATATCTATTATTTATGTACGAGTCCTTATACACGCACTTCATAAATAGTAGTATTATGTCCAAACCGGAACACAACAATGTGAACAGTGCTGCTTTGCGGACGGTTATATGAAAAGATGGTTGTAGCGAACCAGACGAACCTTACAAGTATACATGGTCCTACCCAATGTTTATCGATCGCGATGGGACAAAAAGTGATAAGTGGTACTTAGTACAAATAGACCGTTACAAAAGTCTATTTGTTTCAAATATGATATCTCATATGACTGCGAAAACATTAAATTTAAGTGATTCTTTGAACTTAAGTTCTTCCTTCAGTTTGAAGTTTCGTTTGAAAAACATTCGCGACAGGAGTTAGCTTAAAAATACGTAGGCGGGTTTTTTTTAATTCTTTTTTTTTATATTTTTTAGTGATCACCATAAGCTGTTATGGTGTCCCACTTCTTGGTTGATATGAAACTTTAAGACATTTCAAGCTTATCGCAAGCAACGCCGCGGGAAAGTTATAGTCATATTAAAACAACTAAATGTTCTTCGTTATTGTCACTCAACTAGATTATTTGAGATATCTTATCGGGACCCTCCAAATAGTTACCGTTGATGAGTTCCGTTGGCCAGCTGACGTCTTCATCATCATTTCCACTTTGCCAAATGATACTTTCTGTATGAAAATACTTTCAAAATACCAAAATCGTTATATGTATGCCTGTATGTTCCCTAGATTCCTCAAATCTATATCTAATATTAATCACCGAGAATTTAAAAAGTAATGATATAGGTACCTATGTAAATATATTTTAAGTGCTCTCTAAATAGCTTCTTCGTAAAATATTCACTTAAATGAAGAAAATCCATTTTCACATTATGTTCTTTATTTATATCGACAGACCGAAATTCATTGCCAGAAACATATTATCCTGAGTCTTATTAATACTTTGCATCAGTGTCCTTCATCGATGGTCATGGTCATGGTGGTCGGTTCGTAGGTTAGGTCGAGCGCGCGCGTGCGCAACAGCTCCTTGTAGATGAAGGCGGACTTGCGCGGCGTGCGCGGGCGCTGCGGGTCCGAGTAGTCCACCTCGTACAAGCCGAAGCGCTCCCTGCCATGGTCAAATAATTTGTAGTTAAAAAACCGGTAAATTATAGGTTTTCCTGTAATCTATAAGCAATTAACTATATTTTGTATTTATTTTCAAAATTTGGGGATATTGTAACTTACGTGTATCCCTGCATCCACTCGAAGTTGTCCATAATGCTCCAGGCGGTGTATCCCCGCACGTCGGAGCCCTCGTCCATGGCGTCCAGCATGGCGGACAGGTAGCCGCGGTAGTACGCGATGCGGTCCTCGTCCACCAGGCCTTCGTACGTCGCGAAACCGTTCTCCGTGATAAACACTGGCGGGTTGTTATAATCTTTGCGGATCTTAGTTAGCAGTTTGTAAAATCCCCACGGAGTATACTAGAATAAAAATATAAACGTTAATAATTGATAAGAGTGCTTATCAAGTATATCAGAAAATTATTGAAAAAAGTTTCATACTTTCGTAAAGTCTGATTTTCCAATTTTCCAGGCTGCCAAACTATATGACACCCCACCAACGTCATCAAAGAATGAAGGAACAACATGATATCCTTCTACGGTTGCATTTCTGTAGACTAACTGTGAAGAGTAATGGTTTAGGCCAAAGTAATCGGAGGTTCCACGGACGTAGGCTTTTTCTGCGTCAGTGAACGCCGGTAACCGGGAACGGGAGAATCCTTGCGCGGCGCTCTTGGCCGCTACGTTGTTCACCATCTCAGGAGGGAAGCCGCCGCTCTCAGAGTAAATAGGATGGGCGTATTGTCCCCACTAAAATAAAAACTTTAGATGAATAAATTTAAAACTTGTACACGTACAGTCAACCAATTTGATTCCTAGGCCACTATGGACTTTGTCAACGTGACGTTGTAAACCAAATCATAGGGAGTCTCTTACGTTTTGGTTGACAACGTCACTTTGACATAGTTCAAAGTGGCCTAGAAATCAAATTGGTTGAGTGTACAGCGACTACCTATATCCGAAGTTATTTTATTTATATGCTCGGTGTCCCTGAAAAAGCATTTACATCAATTGACGTATTATTTTATTTAGCATTTAGTTTGTTAATACGCATAACCGACTTATACCATTAACATTTGTGTGCATAACATTTAGCCGGCCTTATAAATAACTACACTGAAATATTTTTTCAAATCGGATCGGTAGTTCCTGAGATTAGCGCGTTGAAGCAAACAAACAAACTCTTCAGCTTTATAATATTACTAGCCACCCACCCTCTCTTCGCTTCGGTTTATATGAGTATGATTTATAGGCTATAAGCCTTCCCCGATAAATGGGCTATCTAACACTGAAATAATTTTTCAAATCGGACCAGTAGTTCCTGACCCTGAGATTAGCGCGTTCAAGAAACAAACAAACAAACAAACAAACAAACTCTTCAGCTTTATACTATTAGTATATATAATTATATAAGTATAGATAAATAAATTAATAAGATAAATTTGCATAATCCTAAATCTTTATATTCATAATAAAAATTTAATCTCATAAAGTGAAAAAGTGTTACTTTAATTTAAGTAATATAAAAAAAACAACTTTATGAGGTTAACATGTTCCATAGTAATAAAACGAAATTAAGAGCGTTAACTCAAAATTATGCGTTAGGTTATTTTATAAGTCTCAATGTTTAAAGTTATATAATTATAACTTGAATTTGGAAAAAACAAATTTAATAATACGTACGTCAAATTGATTGTAATCCTCAGCAGCTTGAACATGGTCAGGATCTTCTTCATTTTCAGGCTCGAACCAGGTTGAGCTCAATGTTATACTGACGGTTCCCCCTTGCGATGACCTGAACTCCTCGTCATAAATATGCCATGCTTTGGCGTGAGCCACGAGCAAATTCTTTGCACATAAGTATTCGGCCACACCCTTAATGTCTAATATGGGTGCCATTGATGTAGCGCCATAGCCATAATAACAAACAATATGAGGTTCATTCATTGTAATCCAGAACTTGACCCTGTCTCCAAAAAGTTGGAATACTGTACGTGCGTAGTCCCCGTACCAGTCAACGATGTTGGGGTTCGTCCAACCACCCATATCTTGTAGCTTTTGCGGCAAATCCCAGTGGTATAATGTTATCATAGGTGTAATGTTGTACTTCAGCATTTCATTAATGTAATTGTTGTAGAATTCCACGCCAGCCGGGTTGATTTGGTCGGGGAAGCTAGTCGGCATGATTCGGGTCCACGAAAGAGAAAACCTGTAGTAATCGAGTCCCAGTTCCCTCATCATCTCTACGTCTCTTTTGTATAGATGGTACGTGTCGTCGGCGATATCACCGTTAGAGCAATCTTTGATTAGGCACGGGTTGGTGTGAGTCATGTGATCCCAAATATTTGGAGATTTCCCTGTAGAAAATTCCAGAAATAGACTGATTATTTTGTAACAAATTAATTCCAGTAAATACATGAAAGTAAAAATAGACAAACATCTACGCTGCCACCAAAAGTAGGTACTTGGCTACTACTTGGCACTAGACCAATGTATTGTCACTTCATGCATTTTGAGCCCTAACTTGGCAGTATATTAGCTTTTATACTTAGACAACATAGTTCTGTCAGAGTGATTGCTGGCTAATAGTTACCATCTTCATCCCAAGCGCCCTCTATCTGGTAGGAAGCGGTTGCCGTCCCGAACAAAAATCCCTCAGGGAATTTGCGTGGTTCCTGTCGCGCATCACTGGCCGACTTGCACTCTGCTAGCACCAAAACGGACACGCATATCCTGAAAATTCATAATAGTGGATAAAAAGTATATACGGCGAAGGACAAAGGACTAGGGTGTAGGGTAGTGGTGGGTGTGCTGGTGGCTGTTACCTAACGGTCTGATTACGATACCAAGTGTGATAAAGTTATGAGTTTCAAATTTGGAAATATCTGGTATCAGTTGAAATTGAAATTTTGTCAGAACGTAACGAAAATAATGTAATCGCCCGACATTTGATCTCGAATAACATGGAAGTAGTTGGCCCAACGCGGCAAAAAACAGAGAAAGATGGCAAGAGCGGAGGAGGCCTTTACCCGAGAGGTCCAATCCAAATTGGTTTTATAAGGTTTTTTTTTTTTAATATCTTTTATTTATTACTTTTGGTGTTGGAATAAATGGGCTTTTATTTAATTTTATTTTTAATTTTATTTATTTTATAGTTGGTGACTTGAATTTATGGCAAAAAATAACATTCATGTCCATAATTTTTATCTTAAATTATTTGTAGCGCCGCTTTTGCGTCTTATAAATTGTTTAAGTATTATTATTATTTTTTATTTTGATTTATTTCTTAGTTTACTTTGCAGGTCATTTTTCTTCTGCCTCTGAATCCACCTTAGATTACTTATAGGTTTTTAATATATGTTAAATAAAATAATGTATGCACTTTTGTATTTAAAACATTCGCGTGATCTTATTACTTAACTCACTTTCGGCTTGTTTGTATCAGTTATAAAAATTATCATTTTCTCCTACATGCTCAGAAATATTAACATTACTGTTGCAAAAACAGCGCGCAAAGTTCTGGGCTCCAGGCCCAGCGAAAATAAAAATTATTTATTAAAAAATGTAGGTTTCTTTTTTTGTTTTTCAAATTAGCAAACTCGCTATACTAGACCGCAAGGTTTCATACAAATTTCATTACTGTTTAGTTTGTAACTTAGCCTGTTTGTGCAATACGAGTATGTGGTTACAGAATTATCAAGTTTTTAGAGTTGTTGGTAATTCTGTAGCTCTGCCTATCCCACTCTGGGAATAAAAGCGTGAGTTTATGTATGTAAGTAGGTTGTTAATTTTTAAAAAGTGAAGAGAGCCATAATAAAATGAGGGCACAAGTTTGATACATCCATATTTTATTCGAAACATAACTTTTTATCTGTCTGGAATAACGTGTGTTTTTTTTAAAAGCAGGACGCAAATTAATGCTGTAGTTAAGTTATACTTATAATAATTTAAATTACGAACGATTGTAAAAATGCCATACGAATAAATAAATAAGTAAATCGCTAGTTTCGTAGGTAGGTGGTTTTCACCACGAACCAGGCTAAATTTAGTTAAAAAAAATAATGACAATACTCACAACAGTGTTTTCCACGACATTTTGTGGCTCCGGTGGTGCACCTATAACCAGAAGAATGGGATGCAGTGTTTATTTATATTATAGGATCTTTTGAACGACTTGTAATCTTCTTAGTAAGTAGATAAATAGATTGATAGTGTCTTAACTAAATTCCTGTTGTGAGCCGCAGGTATAAAGGTGCGATCACACTTGGCTGTCAGTCAAAATGCTTGTTTAGTACGTTCGGTTTGTCACTATTGATGGGTCGATCGATGCCAGCCGGTGGTTTGGCTGCAGCAGCAACGCAAATGACGCAATGTATGCGGGAGCGACTGTACAATAGGCGGGCTAAAAATCCAGTTAAATCGCACCTTTTCTATTGATCTACATAGGTCACAATGGAAGTTTTGCACTTCTGGCCAGTCATAAATATTTGAATTTGAAATGTCAGTGTTTTTTTAAAATAGAGGGTTTAATTGTAAATGTTTTTGGTGGGAAACTAATCGTCAATTTTTTTTATGACTTGTCTATGTGAACCTTGTGCAGCGAAAATGGAGTTGATGCAAAAGATCTTAGAGCAATGATTTTCGAATCAAATTCTCGGTGAGAATGTAGTTCTCGCCTTCACTTCAAACTTCACATTTAAGCACTGTAAAACGATGGTACCTACGCTGAATTTGATCGAGGTAGAGTTTTTCTACATGATGACATGTAGCTAAAAAGTCACAATAAAACGGGGCATTACGTTTATGATTTGATTTTTATAGCGGTACACTGCTAGAGAATAAAATATAGAAATACTAGAATATAGAATAAAACTATTAATGCGGAGTGGTACACCAAGCCAAGGTTTACCAAGCGTGTTGAAAACAGTTCGCGAAACGACCAAGAATCCGCATCCTCCTGCACCACGACATCGCCTCACCTCACACCGCAGAGAAGACAGGCACTTTTGTGTTCCGAGAAGATAAAACTTTTTACCCTGCATATAGTCCCAACCGAGCACCATGTGCGTCTATTTTTTTTACCTAAAATGAAAGATTTGATGGTGGTTTTACATTTACGAGCCCTAAAGACGCAGTGATGACTTTCAACCAACACGTCGAAAACTTACAGCCAGAAGACTAGGACTCCTGGTTTAAAAAATGGTTCATCGAATAAATAAGTGTTTACTTAGAATACAACGGAGAATATTTTGAAATACAGTGAAAGTATTCGTTTTAGTTCTTTTACGCAAAACTTTATATCAAGTTCAAGAGATTGCTGATAAACAAACACTCCATCACAGATGTAATCTTACAAAACACATATAATCTTTTGGCGTTTCATAACACTTCACAGGATATTGATATTTATTTATCAGCGCGAAGTACGATTTCAAGAGATGAAACAGTCATTTGCATTGCAGGGGGTTCACTGCGTGGATTGAAAAGTGGTTTACAAAAACAAAAAAGTTCTGACGGTTTTAAGTATTACTAAGGAAAACAAGATAATGCCTATGAATGTTACATCACACAGGTATTTTTCAAAAACGGAACAACGACAAACTTTGGCCCAATGATAGATCTTGTTTAAAGCGCATACTTGTCCCGGATCTTGACGTTAATCTTAAGACTAAGATAGCCCTTTGTATACCGATCCAGAATATAGTTGTACCTTTCTAATATGTTAATTAGTTTAAGACTTATTAAGGTTTCAAAGGTACCGGTAAAGAGCGCTACCATGCGGTACACCTTTGGCTCCCTTGCCGAAATACAGCTGTAAACAATTGTAATTCCAAAACTATGTTATCCCAATAATAAACCAAAATAAAACCAAGCTTTGCAATCCCCTAAAGTATTTCTTGATTTCCAATCTTCAACTTCGACACTCAGTATTGAAAAAATATGCTTTAGAGCTAGGTGGCATCTTGTCTCACTTGGAAAACAAGCAGCTCTGCACCTTTATTTTTCCCCCACATTAAGTTAACTTGTTGCACGTCTTAATAACATTGCAAAGTCTAACGTATACCTTGGACCGGTGCAAAGTGGGCATTCTTATGCCGTAATAATTAAGTACAGTCTGGGACACCCTGTATATCGCTCGTCAATAACTGAATTAACCAGTTATTGTAACTCCGGGCTCTTGGTATCTTCAAGTGTGTAGATATCTTCTTTCGTATTGGTGGAAGTAGATTTCTTAAGCGATAGAATAATGGGCAGACTAGACTGCATATTCAATATGAATCACATGACAGTTTGCCATTATAGCAACAAGTCTTTTAAGCCCCGGAGAAGCAAGTTATGTGAAAATAATAATGTGAGTTTGCTAGTCATTATTTTTGTTTAGTACCGGATAACTAGCGTAATAAAATAATAATACAATTATGGTGCATTTACATCTTCGGAGCACGAACTTGGCCTTCATTTATATCATTTCCAAGATGCACTTGAAGATCGTTACACTATGTGTTATGCAGAGTCAGCAGCAAAAGTAGGTGACCATACGAAGAGCTCAAAATTATCTGCACATGTTCTTATTCACCTCACAATAAATGGTGTGTACATGATCATGAAGATGCCCTATATATAAACCCGGTTAGGGCAGATATTAGTGTGATGAGCGCGAATATTTGTTCCTGAGTCATGGATGTTTTCTATATATTTAAGTATATATTTCTCTATATGAGTATTTATATCGTTGTCTAGTACCCATAATACAAGCCTTGAGCTTAGTTTGGGAGTAGGTCAATTGGTGTGACATTGTCCCCTGATGTTTATTTATTTATTTCATTTATATATGTTATCTATACTACTATTATAAAGCTGAAGAGTTTGTTTGTTTGTTTGCTTGAACTCGCTAATCTCAGGAACTACTGGTCCGATTTGAAAAAATCTTTCAGCGTTAGTTAGCCTATAATTTATCCAGGAACACTATAGGCTAAATATCATGCTCACATAAACCGAAGCGAAGCGAGGACGGGACGCTAGTATGTTATAGAAGCAGTGTGCGAAAACCCCGGATATATCGCTGATCGCCGATCTTTTACACTAGGCTGCTTCGATATGTAAAATTAATGATACCTAAGAACTAGTTTTTTGTCTGTTTATAATGAAAGAACTTTTTCAGGCGAGCTAAAATGTATACGACATATTTTACTAATTGAAAATTAAAAACCAGCCCTATTACACGTAGGTACCTAAGTTCCTAAGTACATATGTACCTTCACGCCTGTAATCCCAGAGTGGGGTCGGCAGAGCTACAGAATTACTCGTACCTACAACTCTAAAACTTATTGATAATTCTGTAACCACATTTCGCACAATTAGGCTAAAATGTTTACCAGCGTATTAGTGACAGGTGGCAAGCCCATCGCCTAACATGTACTACAAGCCTTTATTCCTAACTGGTCCACAAATTAAATTCCTGAGCCATTATAGAACCCTGTCGCATAAACCCAATGATTAATGTTGGCGTAATTTATTTCTCGTGGCTTAACGCTATCATTATGACTGGGTTCTATGTTGACTCTTCAATTAAAGTGGTCAATGGCACGTGGCTTCGAAAGTACGAAGTATCTATATGAATTAATGTGTCGCTTGAAGCGATGAAAAAGTGTCCGAGTTGAGTAAAACTTTTCAACTCACGTTCATTTGAAATATGTTTAGAGGTTTTAAACGATTCTCTCGTAATTATACCGCAATCTGTGGGCCTATTGCCTAACGCACTCGCAATCGCAATCGACTTCAAAGCGGAGCAACTGTTTTCATTTTGTATGCAGACAAGCCTTCGATTTTCAAAATGAAAAGGATAGCGTTTGTGACTGCGTTAGGCAATAGCCCTTCAGGTCAAGATATAATGGGCTATGAGTGAGCTATTTAGAGGTAAGATCGCCTGTTGTATATATAACCTGTAATTCAGATATACTGTTCCGTATTTAGTTTTATGGTGTTGTATGAGGGCTATTTGTAAGTATTGTAATGTATAGAAATACTTAAGACTGCGCCGAGCAAACGCCGAGCGTCCAGTGGCGCCCTCATTACTATTATGTTGTTTTCTAATGAACTTAAAGAATTCCTTGGAATCAGATGAAATGTTTTTGTAATGCAATTAAATAGTATTTTTCGTAATCGTGTTATAATAGAGAGCTTTTTAGTCGAGTACCGTGTTTAGGCCACGAAGCTTGCTGAGTGGCCTAAGTAAGGTAGGGTGACTGCTATAGTTATTGGCCCCTCCATAGTAATTGGCCACTATTACGAAATTAAAAAGAAACAAGGCAATAGAAGCATGAACTCGAATGAATGGGACCAAAAAAAAACCTGTATTTCTCCAGCTTTCGTTTTAGTTCATATGATTTTGTCTAGACGCCGTTCTAACGCGGTAGAATCTCAGTTACTAAAAGTGTTGACAAATGTAGGTCGTTCGTTAAGAAAAAGTTAAGGTAAGAGTTTTAGAAGAACTTAATTTTTCATGAAAGTTACGTAGCTAATGCTTGCGTGTTGTACTATTTTGTTGCCGGATTAAGTAAATATTAATTCTTTGTTATTTTAAAGATCACAAAGCAACAATAACCTCAAAATATTTCAACGGCTAATAACTGAATCTGAGTGGCTGTGGGATTTAGTTATTAGCCATGGCCGGCCAATAACTCATTTTCCCTTAAATGTGTTTTCAAAGCAGTTTCAAAACTACAATGGTGTAATAAAATGTGTAAAAAAAATCTACAGTTATAAATATGTATAGTGGATCAGTTATTAGCCGGGGGTGGCCAATAGCTAAAAAGTAAGGCGGCCAATTACTCACTGTAATTAGCCAGAGTGACTTTAGTTATTAGCCATAGACCTTAATATACTTTTATGTTTCTGATTGTTTGACAGCCTTGGATATTTTTTTAAAATAATAATTATGGCAGCGAGATAATATTAGATCTGGGCTATGTCAAATTATTATTTTATTTCATGTAATTTTTCGTTTAAATTGTGTGGCTAATTACTGTGTCTTAGGGGGCTAATTACTGTAAATTGATGGCCAATTACTAATTTTAGAGAGGTTACACTTTATTTTTTATTTTTTCAAATATGAAATGAAATGAAATGAAATAGTTTTATTCCGGAAAACAGGTTCCATAAAGAGCACAAAAGAAAAGAAAAGAAAAATACAATAATGTCATAAACTAAACTAAATAAAGTGCTCGCAGCGTGGGCGGCGCCACGGGTCACCCGGATCCCGCGATGACAGGCTTATGGTAGCCCCTCCAACGCTCGTGAAGCGGACTCGCGTCCCACTCCCTTACCACCGAAAGCAGAGTGTTGGAGGAGGCGTAGATAGCCCTTCTGGCGGTAGCGCTCCTCGCGCGCAGTAGCGCGGGCCAGCCTGGCGCGCGCCCCTCCGCGAACATGGCGCTAGCGCTGCACCAGCGCGGCAGCCGGAACATGGCGCGCCATGCGTCGTTGTACTGTACGCGCATATCCCTCGCCGCGGCGCAGGTGAAATGTGACCACAATTCCACTGTGTAGACGCTAGTGCAGAAGCTTATAAACAGCTGCCTTCTGACACCTTCGCTGCACTTGGCGAACCTTCTGGCTAGCATATTCGCCCGCACGGCAATAGCTCGCCTCTGTCTCTCAATGTCTTTGTGGTCTTTTAAACTTGACAGTAGAATGTGCCCGAGATACTTCACCTCGTGTACTCGACGCAACTGTGATCTGATTTATAATCTGTTTTATTTCCTTTAAACTCATAAAATTTGTCTTTAATTGAAATCACAGACGTGTACGTATCATTATTAAGTTTTTTTAAATCGAGGTTTGAAGATACTTTTCAGCTTAAGTGGCCAATTACTATAGCAGTCACCCTACGAGATTAAAAAGCTTAATTATGACACTATTGTGAACAATACTTTTTGTACGAGTTCATTAAAATTAATAATGTAAGTCATTAATACGAGTATATAAGAAAACTAAAAGTAGATTTTTGACAGATGATGCGACGCTGCTACGTTCCGAAACGACACAGATTGGCAATTTTGTATCGGATCGAGGCTCCTTAAACAAGGACACATAATATTATATGGAAATCCGAAGTTCTATTTTCAAATTTTTTTCGGTTGTCTAGAGCGTATCGAAATAGTTATTTCGGTTGTCTAGAGCGTATCGAAATAGTTATTTCGGTTGTTTCGGAAGTAACATCTAGACTATTCAACGATGAAAAGAGTGACGTTACAGTATTCTCTATGAAATCGTAATACACACATTTTAATCGACGAGTACAAAAAACACAATTTATGGGATACGTGAGAAACTTTAATAACAATTACCCTTTGAGTATAGTCAACTTAACGGGAAAAAGTGGCCACCTTTTCCCGTTAAGTTAATAACTTTTTTTACATGTCACATTAATAATAACTAATATACAGTAAAAAATAATAATTATAATAATTAATAACTAATGTAAAACCTATTATCTACTTAAAACTATTATTATTAGTTAATAACTAGAAGGTGAATTGTTATTAACCTATGGATATCACTACATAGTATAAAACAAAGTCGCTTCTCGCTGTCTGTCCCTATGTATGCTTAGATCTTTAAAACAACGCAACGGATTATGATGCGGGTTTTTTTAATAGATAGAGTGATTCAAGAGGAAGGTTTATATGTATAATCATCACTACATAGTATAAAACAAAGTCGCTTCTCGCTGTCTGTCCCTATGTATGCTTAGATCTTTAAAACAACGCAACGGATTTTGATGCGGGTTTTTTTAATAGATAGAGTGATTCAAGAGGAAGGTTTATATGTATAATAGATTCTGGTTTATATACGGGTGTTACAGAAAACTCACATAAACCGAAGCGAAGCGAGGGCGGGTCGCTAGTACACTATAAGTTGTGTTTTCATTTGTAGTACAAAAACATTTCGTCCAATTTCAAGAAAATGCTTTAGTTTATTAGAAAACACAATAAAAGTAATGAGGGCGCCACTGTACATCCCGCGTACGCTCGGCGCAGTCTTAAACATTATCTGTCTATTTACAACGAATTTTCTGGAAAATACTTTTACAAAGAAACGCATAGCTTGGCAAAAAGGGTTATACGAGGTGGAACAAGCTACATTACGTCTCAAGTGGTCACACACAACGTCACTGTCACAAGAAGCCCTTGGGTAAAAATTGCATAATTCTGACAATATACTCCGACAGCGCCACTGAATATATAATACCTAGTATGCATAGAAGCGCCTTAAATTTGGGCAAAAATATTGTTTTGCTAACCTAACAGGGCCTCTATTCTAACCCCATTATTTATAAACGTGGAATAATCTTGGAATAGTTTATGCCATGCTTTGTCCTTCTCTGTAATTGTGACATTTGCATCTGACAGAAAGTGACAAAGCATGGCATAAACTATTCCAAGCTTATTACACGTTTATAAGTAAGGCGGTAAGCGGTTAAACAATATTGCTTTTGACATATTTTCAAATCGTCAACGGTCAACGTTATGATAATTCTGATTTACTGCACAGTAATGGTGGCCGAGTTAAAATCATATAAGGACAATTACACATCAAGGGGCCTAATATGGCTGCGTTTATCGCGTGATAAATTTTGGATAAAGCATCCGTCACCTTCTGACCGGTAAATAAGTTCACGTATTAAAAAGTGACGGATGCTTTATCCACAGTTGACACACGATATAGACGGTTTTACCGATTTCAATAGAGCCCCAGTTCCGTTTGTAAGAACTAATAAAATGTGATGATAGGTATATGTAGGTGCACCCTAAATACCTACCTTCGGCGTCAATTATTCAGTTACCTACTCAGTTCACTGGACAATTATAAATTGCATAGTTACTGTAAAAAATTGAATTATAACTTCAAACAAAAAATATAAATACTTAATGTCCAACTTAAACTGCATAGTAAAAGTATAAGTATTTTTAATTGAATGCGGTTAACGATAGAAAATAGAATGCTTCGACTACTCTGTACTATATTCCAGTGCGCCGACTTCTTTGGGATAAACAGCGTACAGTAAGGACACTTTACATATTTAAATATAATATATGTCTCTACTTATACTAAAAGTTTACATTCTACTAGGAAAAGTAATCAATCTAAGTCAATTGATGTTCATTAGTAATATTCAAACAGTAGCTTGAATAAAGAAAAAACATTGTTATATTATGTTTTTTATTTATATCAACAGACCAAAATTCATTGCCTTAAACATATTGTCCTGGGTCATAATAATACTTCGCATCAGTGTCCTTCATCGATGGTCATGGTCATGGTGGTCGGTTCGTAGGTGAGGTCGAGCGCGCGCGTGCGCAACAGTTCCTTGTAGAAGAAGGCAGACTTGCGCGGCGTGCGCGGGCGCTGCGGGTCCGAGTAGTCCACCTCGTACAAGCCGAAGCGCTCCCTGCGATGGTCAAATGATTTGTACTTAGTTAAAAATACAGCATTTAATTGACTGGAATGTCCTTTTCATTATTTGGGATAGCTATATGTATTATACTCGTTATTTTTTATACTTGTATACTGTCTCTGCTAACCTACGGTGCTCGGTACGGTGGTTCTTGACTGTCATTCAAAGCGCTAGGTTAGGTTAGGTTTGCAAAAGAGATGCAGCGCAGCATTTTAGGTGTAAAACTGACAGATCGCTTCCGAAACACGACACTGCGTGGGTTCCAAAACTAGCATAGCCGATGTTGGTAAAAAAACCTCCAAGTTGAAATGGGATTGAACGGACAATCAGGCAGGACAGGACGGTTCACGTGTCATGACCATGACACGTGGCCCAAAGCGAAAGTGACTGGACGAAATAGATGCATTTCGAAGCGACTGGTCGGCGATTGCCAGAAGGGACAGACAGAGTTGGAAATCCGAGCAAGCGGCCTCTGCACAGCAGTAGGACCTCTATTACGGGCCATATAAATGGTAGGTATGTATCTCGTAACTTTTTTTTATTCAGCAGTAGCAGTGAAGTATCGTCACTTCACACCTCTGGGGCCGCTGAGTCGCTTACGGATGTTACGAGTATGATTGCGTCTAATGATAACTTACGTGTATCCCTGCTTCCACTCAAAGTTGTCCATAATGCTCCAGGCGGTGTATCCCCCCACGTCTGAGCCCTCGTCCATGGCGTCCAGCATGGCGGACAGATACCCGCGGTAGTACGTGATGCGCTCATCATCTTCCAGGCCTTTGTACGTCGCGAAACCGTTCTCAGTAATAAACACTGTTGGGTTGTTGTAATCTTTGCGGATTTTAGTGAGTATTTTGTAGAATCCCCAGGGAGTATACTAGAATAAAAAAACAAACGTTTAGGAGTAATAAGTATCAATTAAATAAGTTTTTTTATGCATAATGTACTTACTTTTACTAAGTCTGATTTTCCAATTTTCCAGGCTGCTAAACTATATGACACCCCACCAACGTCATCAAAGAATGAAGGAACATCATGATATCCTTCAACGGTCTCATTTCTGTAAACTAACTTTGAATAATAATGGTTTAGGCCAAAGTAATCGGAGGTTCCACGGACGTAGGCTTTTTCTGCTTCAGTGAACTCCGGTAACCGCGAACGGGAGAATCCTTGCGCGGCGCTCTTGGCCGCTACGTTGTTCACCATCTCAAGAGGGAAGCCGCCGCTCTCAGAGAAAATAGGATGGGCGTATTGTCCCCACTAAAACAAAATTGCTTATTGATAAGTCAAGTTAAATAAATTATGCCTATTGAGTAGTCGACTAAGTATATATTATTATGAAGTTACATACTTACATTAAAGATTTTCGAAAACAAATGGAAAATATATATACTTACGTCAAATTGATTGTAATCCTCAGCAGCTTGAATATGCACAGGATCTTCTTCATTTTCAGGCTCGAACCAGGTTGAGCTCAATGTTATACTGACGGTTCCCCCTTGCGATGACCTGAACTCCTCGTCATAAATATGCCATGCTTTGGCGTGAGCCACGAGCAAATTCTTTGCACATAAGTATTCGGCTACACCCTTAATGTCTAACATAGGAGCCATAACAATATTACCGTAGCCGTAATAACAAACCACATGAGGTTCATTCATTGTAATCCAGAACTTGACCCTATCGCCAAACAGTTGGAAAGCTGTACGTGCGTAGTCTCCGTACCAGTCAACGATGTTGGGGTTCGTCCAACCACCCATATCTTGTAGCTTCTGTGGCAAATCCCAGTGGTATAATGTTATCATAGGTGTAATGTTGTACTTTAGCATTTCATTAATGTAATTGTTGTAGAATTCCACGCCAGCCGGGTTGATTTGGTCGGGGAAGCTAGTCGGCATGATTCGGGTCCACGAAAGAGAAAACCTGTAGTAATCGATTCCCAGTTCCCTCATCATCTCAACGTCTCTTTTGTATAGATGGTACGAGTCGTCGGCGATATCACCGCTGGAGCAATCTTTTATTACGCACGGGTTGGTGTGTGTCAAGTGATCCCAAATATTTGGTGATTTCCCTGTAGAAAATGCCAGAACAGGTTTATTATTTTGTAACCAAAAAGACAACGGCAAAAAATAGACTACGAAGTTATGTGCCACCAAACGTATATGACATCTGAAAAAGGTGACTTTGGCACTAGATATTTTTATACCTATAGTCAGACCAATGTTTTGTCACTAAATGCATTTTGAGGCGTAACGTGGCAGTATATTACATTTTAAATTGAGAAAACACGTTCTAGATAAAACGCTCGCTAGTAGTTACCATCCTTATCCCAAGCGCCCTCTATCTGGTAGGAAGCGGTCGCCGTCCCGAACAAAAACCCCTCAGGGAACTTGCGTGGCTCCTGCCGCGCATCGCTGGCCGACTTGCACTCTGCTAGCGCAAGAACTGAGACGCATATCCTGAAAATTCATAAAAGTAGATAAAATATGTTCTGATTCATTTCTCATTTTAGTTCATACATTGGCTTAGCACCTATATATATGTTACAGGTAGCACTGGTAGCAATATACATAGATAATTTGCCTTCGGGAACTTGAAATTACTATGAATGGGTTGTTTCATAAAATCACACTCGTGTTGTAAGACCTATAAACTATATTTTGTCATCATTATACGTACTATATCTACTATAATGACGAGAAAATAAATTTAATAATAGTAGATTTACGGTTTGTTGGTGTATGCTGTTTAAGACTACGCCGAGCATATGCTGGATGTACGTGGCGCCCTGGTGGTCGAGTATTCTTAAAAGCTGAACTAATCACTCTTCAATTTTGTGAAGAAGTTACTTAATTATGTTAGCGAACGCAATAATAGTAATACGGGCGACACTGGGCGTTGGCTCGGGGCAGTCAAAAACAATCAGACAAAAATAACGTGCCAGGCCGTGTGTTAATACAAAAATGCAGTTTATTTGTATAATAATTTGTTAAAATACCCGCTATAAAAAGAGATATTGTGTATACATGACAAACAGTTACCTATAAATTATCCCAGTCCCAATTACCCAGTATTTTTATTACCAGAATTTATAAATGGTGACCAAAACGTTACAAATACAGCAACAACAAATTACGAGTATCACTTTAAAATGAGTTATTTAAGTATTTCATGTTGTTTTCACTAAAATTTAATGGCATTATCGGGTCTTTACACGATATCACATTTCGCTAGAATACTGGTTAGATGAATTTTATTGTTTTAACAAGAT
The DNA here is from genome assembly GCA_963966035.1 of Acleris laterana. Classification (NCBI taxonomy): domain Eukaryota; kingdom Metazoa; phylum Arthropoda; class Insecta; order Lepidoptera; family Tortricidae; genus Acleris; species Acleris laterana. The sequence goes on from CAWYPN010000001.1 coordinate 49,593, forward strand.
TTTAGCACTAGCGCCCTGGACGAGATTTCTACGGCATCCCCAATCTGAAATTTGAACCCATACGAAAAAATGCAAGTGATAGATAAAATATAATAACCAGTTGCAGGCCCTCATTCAGATGTCGCGCGGCGCGCCCTATCCTAAAACCGGTATGGATGGCGCGGCGTCGCAATGAGAACTCCCCTAGCACCGGTTGTGGCCAACTTTTGATTGGAACATCTTGAAAACATTGCTTTGCAATCTGGCCAACCTAAACCTTGCTTGACTCTTAGCCAAATCCCTAACGTTCACCATTTGTTTTATTCCTGAGTCAATAGCTAGTAAAGTAGGAACTGAAAAGGCGAAACTGACTGAGTGACTGACCGACGATAAATCAACGCACAGTCCAAACCGCGGGGTCTAGATATTCTAAATTTGGCTGGTAGTTTCTTTACGAGGTCTAGGGGTGCACTAAGAAGGGATTTTTGGAAATTCATCCCCTAAGTGGAGTCGCTTCGTATAAGGGAAGTCGCGGGCAACTAATTCGACGCTCTAGTAATTAATAATAACGCTGCAAGGCAAACATATATTTTTCGAAAAGCTAGCCAAATAATCAACATTTCAATTAATGATAAATTATAAAAAAAAATATATATGTTTCAGTTACTACTGATTTTCGGACGAAATAATGCATTGAATTATAAATAAAGAGATATAGAAACTGAAATACGTAGAAAATATCCAACACTCGTTACAAGCAAGGGTTTAAACCTGGGACTAGGTAGGTAGTTTTCACTACCAACTGGGCTAAATCTGAACGCGTACTTATTTATTAAAAAACTATAAAAGCAATACTCACAACAGGATTTTCCACGACATTTTGTGGCTCTGGCCGTGCTTCCATAACGAGAAGATTTGGATGCCGTGATTATTTATGTCATAGGATGTTTTGAACATATTGTAATCTTAGTAATCAAATAGATAGCTAGATAGTGTCTAAACTAAATTGTATTAAGGTGCGATCACACTTGGCTGTCAGTCAAAATGGTTGTATAGCACATTCGGTTTGTCAGTATTGATCGGTCGATCGATGCAAGTCGGTAGTTTTACTGCTGCAGTGATGCAATGTATGCGACTGTAGAAGAGGCGGTCTAAGAATCCAGTTAAATCGCGCCTTTACTATTGATCTATCTCTTATAGCAAGGTTACTGTCAAGTTCAAGAGATTGCTGATAAACCAACACCCTTATAGATATAATCTGTCAAAACACATTTAATCTTTTCGGCGTTACATAACACGTAACAAGAAATTGATAATTTAAGCCTGAAGTGAGATTTCGACAGATGAGTCAGTTTTAAGTATTATTTACGTTAAAAGAAAAACCGGGCAAGAGCGTGTCTGAGCATGCTCAGTATAGGGTTCCGAAGGCGTTACTACACAAACTATGTAAAAAAAACAAGTATGTACTAATTCCCTTTTTAAAGTTATTTGGTGCTGTCTTAGGACCTGTCGTTGATCACTTGACTCTAACAAAAAAAATCACTTTAAATCTTAATATTTCACAAACAGGTCCTTTAATCGAAAAATTGTTTCGACAGACCCACAATATCTTTAAAAGACATATCCAAAGACACCCTACACTATGGGGAAGATGAGAAAAAAATACAATGCCCACGATAACGTAGGCGAAGTACCCTAAAACATTTTTTTCTGAGTTTTTGTTTCACCATTATGTCGGCGTAACTTATATGTATATTGATGCCAAATTACAGCTTTCTAGAACTAAGTCTCTGAGCTAAGCTGCGGACGGGCGGACGGATGGACGGACATGGCGAAACTATTAGGGTTACTAGTTGGTCTACGGTCTGTCATGTCACAGAGGTTTTTCTCAAAAACTAAGTGCCGTCAAAACTTGAAATTTGCCCTCAGTACTGAATTGTCTAAAAAGCACATGTCCAATTATGTAAATTGTCCACCGTGTGAAAATTTCATAATCGTAAAATACCGTAAAACGGGGTGAGTAGGGATTAAGAGATGAATACACAACCTAAAATAAGTCATAACTTGTTACAAATGCTTTATTAAGGCCCTGTCATCCCGGCTTATAGACTCCTCTGGAGACTCTAGAGCTGGTGCTTACTTCTCCCAAAGGATTGGGCTAGCTATCCAGAGAGGTAGTGCAGCCAGTGTCATAGGGGCCATGCCGCGAGCGGACCTGTTAGAGGGGGTGTTATTTTTATAGTGGTAAATGTGGTAATTATTATTTATATCTTTTATATTTAAGTAGCTTAGTTTTAATTTAAATACGTTTAATTTTAATTTTTAATTGTTGGTATTACGGTTGAATTCAGTATTGAATGAATAATAATAATAACGATATGTCTATTGGAAATTATTTCAGTCTTATAATTAGTAACATATGCTTCATTTTAGATTGTGTCTCTACTCACCCCTTAATCCATACTCACCCCGTTTTACAGTACCCAATTCGCATAACGTCTATGAAGGGACACGGACACGACCAGATACCAACAAGTCTAATTAAGTATGTAAAATGTCCAGTGTTTAAATCATCCAAATCGTTAATTACTTAATGTCATCCATAAAGCTGAACGCCAAAATGGCAAAACTTCCAAATGTTCAACGTCACATGTCACGATGTAAAGAAATTGAGTGTAATAGGTAAAAGCTAACTTGGTAATATAACCGGCACCTTGAAACACAAATACCTCTTATCTTTCAATAATGACATCAACTGACTTGGTTTCTGCTCGATATTTTCTGAATTTCAATACCCTCTGATTTTAGGGGGTGTCCTTCGAATCCCTAACAACGTTTGTCCTACCTAACACATCGTTTGTCCGAACTTTCATTTACCCTAAAGTGGTTTTCAGATGAGTCAGGCAACTTTTGAAGTTTTCCAATTATATCTGCGGTTCGGTTAGGTTAGGTTAGGTTAGGTTAGGTTCGATTTTTGGACGGGTTGCTTTTTGGTCATTCTGCTACTCCGGATAACTGCTTTAAGATTTGGCAATTCGCTTTTTGGTTGAAAGCGTTTTTGAAAATATGTAGTTTGGATATTATGCTACACGGACTAATTGCTATTTTGTAGTGGACGTCTGACATTTCGCTTCTTGGTCAATTCGCATCGCTGGACATTTTGCTACATACATTTCAGCCAGCATTTGCCCATGCATTTCAGGCCATTTAAGAAATTTGTCGTAATGTCTACTAACTGTGATAGAATCACTTTACTATAATTCACTGTCAAATATGTGATATCATTGATATTAATGTAAAACATGACGTGTAAAAAATATTTTACCTCTAATCTATTAGTTATCAACTATCACATAAGGCGGGAGGTCTTTGATAAAAGTAAATTCACCAAAGCATACGTTGGTGGGTGTTTGGGCTGTTCTATTAAACGGATAACTCGTGTTGATATAATAAAGTATATGTGTCAGTTTACACAACGAGCGGATTGTTTGCACGTCTCGGATTACTTGCCATTTGCCTACAGAGCCTCTATTCTACACACGTGGATAAACAATATTGCTTTTGACATGTTATGGTGTCGTCAACTTTATGGTAACTCTTATTTACTTGACAGTAATGGCAGCCGAAATAAAAACAATATGTACAATTACATTTCAAAGGCCATATTGTTTGAAAGAGTTCTATGGAGCCCCATTTCCAGTTTACTCATGCAAGTTACCATGAAGAATGTATAAAGAACTAATAAAACGTATATTTTAAGCACACCAAGTATCTTTGCTTTAATTATTCAGTTACTCGGTTTACTGTACCGATCAGAGAAAATTATAATTAACTTAATACTGTAAAAATATGAATTCATATTTAAAACATAAAATATGAATACCTAATGTCCTGGAAGGTACGAAGTACTACCTACCTACTATCGTTATACCAAAGAAGGCGGCTAACTGCATAATAATTACCTACTTAATGCCTCTATTCTAAAAGTGTACATAGTACTATGAAAAGTAAGCAAACTAAGTTATTTAATTTCCAATTTGAATGGAAAAGTACAAGGTAATATAATAAACCATAGCTTAAATGAAGAAAAAACATTTTTATATTGTTTTTAATTTATATCAACAGACCGAATTCACCTTAAACATAATATTGCCCTGAGTCTTATTAATATTTGGCATCAGTGTCCTTCATCGATGGTCATGGTCATGGTGGTCGGTTCGTAGGTGAGGTCGAGCGCGCGCGTGCGCAACAGCTCCTTGTAGAAGAAAGCGGACTTGCGCGGCGTGCGCGGGCGCTGCGGGTCCGAGTAGTCCACCTCGTACAAGCCGAAGCGCTCCCTGCAAATGGTCGAATGATTTGTAGTTAAAAAATATTATTTTTGATTCAAGTATGCCTAATTTAATTATTTGGGATATAATGTGCTTGCTATCAAATTAAGATTTTATACTAGTAAATACTGCCTCTGCGAACCTATGGGGCTCAGACGTCGACCTTGCCTAAGATTTACAACTTTAGGTTGTAGGTTTATTAAAGAGCGATGGAGGGCAGTGTTTTTCGGTGTAAAGTAAAAGTAAAAAAAAAAAATAAGTATCAATTATTTTTAAAATTATAAGTTATTTGTGGGTTATAAAATTTAGTCGCCTGTATCTCAGGGACCAATAAAGTCTACTTAGTCTTGATAGCCTAAATTACAGCTTTGTAGTAAGTACAGTCAACGTCAAAAGTAAGTGATCAAAATCAACATTTCAAAATATCTATTGTCATGGCATCCCAAATATAACATGTTATATTAAAGTGCTAAATTAATTGATGTTTTAATTAGTCAAAAGAAAGTGATCATAACAGCTGTGCAAAACAGAAGCCTGACATGACATTTCTATCAAAAGCGTCAAACGTGAATTGAATACCAAAATAACGACATTCCAACAATATCGGCAAAAGAAGGATTTATGGCAAATAATTCCAAGATGTAATAAAAACTTATTTTAAATCTTGGCGTAAGGGAGATTGCTATTTTGTCACTTCGCATGTTTTTCGACGAACATAACCGATATTAACCGAAGTACTCCGAGGTTGTCCCAAAACCAAGATTTTATAGTTAAAACTTTAATTCGAAATGTTCAACGATGACTTAAACTGTCATTGAGTTTTCAAAAATCGAAATAATGGTGATCACTTATTATGACACGTTATTGAGCTCATTTACTTTTGATCAACTACAATAGTCCGTAGCATTTGACTTAATGTATTGTATAGATAATTTTGGGATCCTATTTCATCAGTTTCTTTTGCTGTTGACTGTACCATAAGAGTCTCTGAGTTAATCCGCAGACCGCTGGACAGACGGACATGGCGAAACTATAAGGGTTCCTAATTGACTACGGAATTCTCTTACGACGGATATCTTCCGAAACACCATACCATACGCTCCAAAACTCGCTTACTCTATGTTGGTGAAAAAACCGCCTGATTAAAGTGTGATTGGGCCGGTCTCATTTGCCAAATGCTCCCTGGCAGGTAACATAATACATGAGTGGGTGCCACAGGACGGTTACCGGTACCGTGGTAGACCGAGGTAAAACTACCTAAACGACATAAATACATTTGAGAGACTTGCTAAGGACAGATAGAGCTGGAAAACCAAGCAAACGGCCTTAGCCCAGCATCTGGACACTATTACGGGTTATTAAAATGGGTAAGTTATTTATGGAACTTTGAATTAATTTATCCAGAAGTATACGCAGCAGTAGCAGTTAAGTATCGTCACTTCTCACCTCTTTGATCATGATTATGATTAGGTCTAGTAGTAACTTACGTGTATCCCTCCATCCACTCGAAATTGTCCATGATGCTCCAGGCGGTGTATGCCAGCACGTCTGAGCCCTCGTCCATAGCGTCCAGCATGGCGGACAGGTAGCCGCGGTAGTACGTGATGCGGTCCTCGTCCTCCAGACCTTCGTACGTCGCGAAACCGTTCTCCGTGATGAACACTGGTGGGTTGTTGTAATCTTTGCGGATCTTAGTTAGCAGTTTGTAGAATCCCCACGGAGTATACTAGGATAAAAATATAAACGATTAGAATTGATAAGTATTTCTCAAGTAAGAAAATTATTTGAAAAGGTACTTACTTTCACAAAGTCTGATTTTCCAATTTTCCAGGTTTCCAATTTATACGACACACCACCAGCGTCGTCATGTAACGAAGGAACATCATGATAGCCTTCAACGGTCTCATTTCTATAGATTAACTGTGAAGCGTAATGGTTTAGGCCAAAGTAATCGGAGGTTCCACGGACGTAGGCTTTTTCTGCTTCAGTGAACGCCGGTAACCGGGAACGAGAGAATCCTTGCGCGGCGCTCTTGGCCGCTACGTTGTTCACCATCTCGGGAGGGAAGCCGCCGCTCTCAGAGTAAATAGGATGGGCGTATTGTCCCCACTAAAACATAAGTGCTTACTGTGCTTAGATAAGTAAAGTAAAAAATTCTACAAGTTTTCATTCATATTTTATTTTATTTTTTATTTTCTTTGTATTAATTAGGTAGTTATATAGGTACTCCTTCAAAGAAGCAAGCAATGGGACTAAAATATTACTGTTTTGGTCTGATATCTACTAAAAGTGTATTTTCTAGAGAGGCCTTTTCATACTTTCCAGTTTGGAGTGATTTTACAGCTTCTATTATGAATAAAGGCGCGTAATTTTTTCATGAAAACCCGATGTGATTCAATGAGACATATCCTGAACCAGCACGTCATGGAAATACAATTTCGAGGTTTTTTTAAATCAATCATTCCAATATTTCCAATGTTATACCATATTTCCAACGATATTAGAGAGATAACTGAACCATCACATTTTCAGTGTTTTAATGTTCTGTGCTGGGGTGACTTTTGTATGTGCTGGGCTGCGTGCGTTTGATTATGTGATTTGTTTGTGTATCAATGGGCAACTCCGTGCCGTGTATGTCTAAGACTTTTCGAGTATTGGTTATACTGTAATGCTAATGCCTTGTAAATGTATTTGAATAAAAAAATAATTCACTTTCGTGAAAACCTAAAAGTTATCAAGATTACGAGTATTTCATCCCGGTCGATATGTCTACAATACCTACCTCGCCACTTTATATAATCGCGCTCACACAGTGAGCGCTAACGCCATCTATCGAACTTGATTTTGTGGAACAAGGGAACGTATAAGATTCTTAAAACGCTTACATTAAATTGATTGGAATCCTCAGCAGCTTGAACATGGTCAGGATCTTCTTCATTTTCAGGCTCGAACCAGGTTGAGCTCAATGTTATACTGACGGTTCCCCCTTGCGATGACCTGAACTCCTCGTCATAAATATGCCATGCTTTGGCGTGAGCCACGAGCAAATTCTTTGCACATAAGTATTCGGCCACACCCTTAATGTCTAATATGGGTGCCATGGTTGTAGCGCCATAGCCATTATAACAAATAATATTAGGTTCATTCATTGTAATCCAGAACTTTACCCTATCTCCAAAAAGTTGGAAAGCTGTACGTGCGTAGTCTCCGTACCAGTCAACGATGTTGGGGTTCGTCCAACCACCCATATCTTGTAGCTTCTGCGGCAAATCCCAGTGGTATAATGTTATTATGGGTGTAATGTTGTACTTCAGCATTTCATTTATGTAATTGTTGTAGAATTCCACGCCAGCCGGGTTGATTTGGTCGGGGAAGCTAGTCGGCATGATTCGGGTCCACGAAAGAGAAAATCTGTAGTAATCGATTCCCAGTTCCCTCATCATCTCTACGTCTCTTTTGTATAGATGGTACGAGTCGTCAGCGATATCACCGCTGGAGCAATCTTTGATTAGGCACGGGTTGGTGTGAGTCAGGTGATCCCAAATGTTTGGAGATTTCCCTGTAGAAATTGCCATTAATAGGGTGATTATTTTGTAATATTTTGATCCCACCAAAAACATTCAAGTGAAAAATAGGCAAGACCTAAGGTTATGATATCTGAAAGGAGACTATGGCTCTAGGTTGCATACAGTCAGACATTTTATTGCCACTAAATGCATTTTATCTTAGAGTGATTGCTTGCTAATAGTTACCATCCTCATCCCAAGCGCCCTCTATCTGGTAGGAAGCGGTCGCCGTCCCGAACAAAAACCCCTCAGGGAACTTGCGTGGCTCCTGCCGCGCATCGCCGCCCGACTTGCACTCTGCTAGCGCAAGAACGGAGACGCATACCCTGAAAATTCATAAAAGTGGACAAAATATATATACAGCGAACGGATTTATTTCTTGAACCTACATATGTCTTACTGTTTTATACAAAATTTAAGTTATCATTAAATATGCTATGAACAGCGATGGGGGTCATCCAGAAAGTTAAATAAAATAAGCTGTAGGTTGTATGTCAGTTTAAAAATATCGACCTTTAGCACTTTATCGCATTAACATATTTAACAATATTGCTAAAAAAAAAAAATACTTTTGATGTTCAACATATACTTACTGGTCAGCGGATGACAGCGATAAAAATAAATATATCGGTAGACAGGATTATTTGTTATTTGATACAATCCTTTAAGGGAACATATCAGAGCTCATTACCAGTAGCAAAAAACGGGTCATGTAGTGAGTAGGTACCTACCCTATCCGAATATAACTTTCCTTAAAAACCCAAATGTTTTCTGATTATATTATTTTTGTGATAAAATTACTTGGAAAAATTGGCTCACAGGCATAATTACAACTTAATTGTTAGTAAAATCTTTAACTTTGAAATTTTTTTTATACCTTTTTACTTCACACTACAGTGTAACGTTTCTAAATTTGCTCTAACCTTATCTTTTTTTGTAGCAGGTCTATTGTGTTACACTGTGTTTTTGTCAAATAAATGTTGTAAGTTTGTGTTTGTGTTTAATTATAATAGTCAACAAAATCAAAAAGTAAAGACACTCACAACAGTCTTTTCCACGACATTTTGGGTTTGCGGCGGTCGGTGCTCCTATAACAAGAAGAATAGGCCGCGTTGCTTATTTATATCGTGGGATTTTTGAACATCTCGTAATCTCAGTAAGCAGATAGATAGATAGTGTCTAAACCGAGTCTGAGCCAGGGGCATTAGGGTGCGCTCACACTAGGCTCTCAGTCAAAGTGCTTGTGTAGCAAATTAAACCATTGATTTGGTAGGTACTTTCTCTGGTCAGTTTCATTGGTCGATAGCCCGCATGCTTTTCGTGATACATTGCACCGCTGCAATAGAACCCGGCTCGATAGTGTCAAAACAACTCGTCGATGTATTGCTACAAGCACGCAGGTTAAATCCTAATGAAACTGAGCATTTACTGCTGCAGCTACACAATGTATGTATGCGTACAACAGGCGAGGTAAGAATCCAGTTAAATCTCGCCTTTACTGTTGGTCTATATCCGATAGCCAAGATTATCTCATGACAAGACTTTACTGATAAACAAACACTATTAGATGTAATCTTAGAAAACACAAGTAGTCTTGTCGGTGTTATATAACACGTCACAAGATATTGGTAATGTTATTATTATTAAGTAGGATATCGAGGGATGAAACAGTTCTGTAGTTAAATTGTGGGGGGTTCACGGCGTGGATTGACATATTTAAGAGTAAGTTCTGACGGTTTAAAACCATATACTAATTAGGGTCCCGTACCTTAATAGGAAAAGCAGAACCCTAGTAATATACGTTTGTGTCCATCCGTCTCTCACATCACAGAGATTCCTCGAAAACTTAGCGACACCAAAGCTTGAAATTTGGCGTAACGATAGATCTTAATGATGCGCTTACATGTCCCGGAACTTGGCGTTAATATTAAGAAAAAGCCCCGTCTATACCGGTCTTGAATGTTGTTGTAACTCTACATGTCCATTAGTTTAAGAGTTATTAAGGTTTTCATGATACCGGTAAAGAACGCTACCTTCATCCCTCCCTCTGCTGAAAAAAGCTATACTTGTTATTTTAAAACGATTTATTTAATACTCATAGAAAAATAAAAAAAATAAACAAAATATTTAACGCCAACGCATTATCTCGTTTTAACTTTGAATATTCGTACTGAAAAAAAGCTCTAGACCAAGGTGGCATTGTGTCCACAAAGTTGGCGCAGTTAATCATAACTCTTAAACTAAGTAGACACATTGTAAAGTCCAAAATATATCTTGGACCGGTAAAAAGGGGGGCTTTCCTATGCTGTAATATTTACGTCAAGGACTCCCTGAAATATTGCTCGATCATAACTCTTAAACTAAGTAGGTAATTATTTATATGTATACACTCATACAAAAAAATTACATGTCTTAAAAATTGCTGTTAATTCTGTAACCACATTTTGCACAAATAGGCTAATTACCAATTTCACCAACCGATGTTAAGTACCAATTTTACCAAATGATGTTAAATTGAATCAATGTTAATCGACTGTTAGTTCATAGATTTTGACAGCTGTTAACGCTCTAATCGTCTGTTAAGTGGTTAACATCGTTTGGTGAAATTGGTACTAAGATGTTTTTACCAATTTATATCACTGACAGGATGCAATGCAAGCCCATCGCTTAACAATACTACCTACTATTATCTAGCCGCAATTAGAAAGAGATTAGAGGTGACAGTTTTACCATAAATACTTACGTCAAAGTGCATATAAATTGACAGCTATTTCAATCCCAAACTAATCGCGGTTTTATAGCCTAATTGAAAATGCACGCGCTAAAATATGTTTTACTCGCTCTGACGGGACTACTTAAACTCGCCGCAGCGATTTCGCTCGTTCGTCCGCCTGTCCGTTGTTTTTGAGAGAATAACACCCCTGGTACACACAGCAACACATCTAGCTATACACTTCAGAAATCTGAAATATTGCGTGAAAGAGAGTCGCACTAGAATCGAATGTTGTTGACATAATACACATATATACATACAAAATACAAAATTCTTTAATACAAAATACAAACGCACATACTGTTGTTATTGTAACTATAATCTGTTTCATCTAGGATGAGTCCTGTGACAGCCATATTTCGTAATTTCAATCAATTACTATACTCACATGCCAGGTACTTAAAAATAGGGGATTAATTATTTAAGTCCCTGAACGGCGTCGCTAGGTGTAAGCCAATGTAGTTTTTATGTAAAGTTAAAGAAACAAGTGTAATACGTGTTTATAAGAGCTGTCACAGGAATCATCTTAGATGAAGAAGTGTAGGTAGGGGGTTATTGTACCTATCTTCTTTCACATTGGTGGAAGTTCTTAAACGGATAGCAAATGTAAAGGTTTTCAAACCTGATTTTTAAAGTCACTACACCGCTGAGACTGAGGCAAGCTCAAATGATTTAAGAAAGTTATAATGACCCCGTCAAATAAAACTACCGTAACGTCGGATAATCGGGCCCGTGACGTTTATTTGGCGACCCATTTTTTTCGGAGCCCGAATCAATTAGACCCGATTTTTCGAATCCTTTGATAATAGTATCGGCAATTTTAGGAGAGTGCTCCGTTTCTCTGTCATATTAAATATAATGTTAGCGGTAAAATATATTTGTCTTTTATGTCTGGGTATGAAACTATTTATTAGGCCTATAAAGTTAAACTCTTACGTACGTTACAAGTGGTAAAGTCAGTTTGAAATGCCTTACGAAATTGTCTATATGGTTTAAATATATGACTATGACTTTGTGGCTTTGCTTGCGGCGAGATTTAACTTTCCTATAGTTCTTACTAATTGAGAAGTGGGACTACGTAACAGAATATTATGATCATTAATAACCCTAAAAAAATATGTTTAATAAACAAAAAATCGCCATCAAAAACGCAATGAATAACTTCTATTAAGACGGTAGGTAAATAGGTAGGTCAGTCTAAATGAAGGCGTTCCACAATAATTTGAACCAAAACTCGACGTTATTACACCTATTAGTACTTACAGCCAAAGTTATGGTTTAGTTAGTCAGATAACAATCTATACTAATATTATAAAGCTGAAGAGTGTGTTTGTTTGCTTGAACGCGCTAATCTCCGGAACTTCTAGTCCGATTTGAATAATTTATCGAGGAAGGCTATATCATACTCACATAAACCGAAGCGAAGCGAGATCCGGTCGCTAGTGAACTGAAAGTTACAATACGAAATGATTATTATTGGACTATCAATTGTTAAAATTATGTTCGTTAAAGTTTAAATTCACAATTAAATTTACTTGTAAACTCAGTTAAGAGTTAACTATGCACCGTTGCATACTGGTGCAAAACTTTTTCTTCAAGTTTAAAAAGGTAACTAAGAAGTTTGAATTAATTAGTTTAGTTATTTCTGACGTTTCTGATGGTTTCTAAATTGACAGCGACCACAGGGAAAAACTATGGCGTCATAAATGTTAGTATGTAATGTCTTTTGTTGAGGCTATTAGTTTTATATTTTGGAGATTTTAACACATTTCTTTTTTTAATAATAGGAATGTTAATTTTATTCACTAAACGCAATTTCTGATGCCGCAATATTTCCATATTGCAAACAAGCCGAACCAATTAATTTTATTGGTCGTTTTCTTAATTATTATTTGTTTTTAAAGCTCCTGATATGGTATTATTTCCACATTTTTGTATATTTACACATTTAAATTTATTAAAAAAGTTTTTGGCAAGTACAAAAAGAACTTCGAAAATAAAAATACGATAAAAACTTCTCTTGTATGGGGACCCGCTCGATTTTTGTTGATTCAACTATTATAACTTTTTTTTTAAAGGGAATTAAAGAATCTCTAGGAAATCTCCCGTAATAACACCAATTCTGAAACAAAAAAAACACATCTCGTACGGTTTAAAGATACAGTTCACTTTAAAGTTAGAACAAACTTCAGCGGACAGCGTCTGCTTAGTAATAGGGTCCCGTTGGACATGACACCTTTTGGTTATGGAAGCCAATAAATTGGTCGACATTATGTATGACGATGGCGTCCCGCCATCCAGGGATAGTTTAACGTGTAACATCCATAATACAAATAAATATCAGAATAAATAACCTTTTTTCCAAAGTCAATCTGTATTAGTATGGAGGTCACGTGTTTTTATGTAAGGTACACAGATCGAGATACACAGACAGAACACCATTTGTTTGTTATACAAATTCGTGATTTAAATTCAAACGAGAATTGAATGCAAAAATCTACAAATGAACAAAACCGGCCAATTGCAGTCAGAATTGCTCACGAAGGGTTCCGTACTGCCTTTATTTTATTTTTGTTATTGGTATTATAGTGAGCAAAAATTGGCTACGCTACTTACAAAATATATATTTATTTTTTTCTAGTACAATAACTCTTTTCCGGTGACAACTTAGTATCAATTAAAAGTACAATGTGGTTAATGCCATCATACGGTTGGTGGCCTTTTCAGAATCTACCCACATCCAGGTATTGTTTTTCGGACCAACCTTTTTTTTATTACAAATTTAATGATGTAGATTGTAAAGGTCCTGTGCTGTGTGTGTGTGAGTCAAAATTCATGCTAGGATGTACGGTTGCATTTACACTTGCCCTTCAGTTGGGATACCTAGTGGAGTTTGTATAGTCACCAGTAATAATATATTATCTAACATTGTGAGCAATTTGCCTATTTTTTTTCAATATGAAAGTGTTAGTTATATGTATTGTGGTTATTGTACTTAATAACGACACAAAATCCAAGTTAAATCCAAGTTTTTGCGGATGCAAACTTTCCGGAGCGTAGGGCGGGTAATTGGAAATCCTCGTTGCGGTTTCGTCAGCACATTTTCTCGGAACTTTGAATAAAGGTGGATTTTTTGGGCGAAGAAAGTCACATCAAAGCCCGCAAAATGTATTTAACTGGATAACCGATAAATTCACTTTGTCGAAACTCCGTTATTGTAGAAATACTTTGGGACAGGAATAAAGTAGGTACCTATTATTCTGTAATTTGGTGCAACATTTTCGTAACTTATGTTATGTATTACTCAAAATAATGAATGGTTACGTACACAACCAGAAGTTCTATACAAAATAACAATATTGATTATAACAAAGTTTCTTACAAATTTGTTCGGCGGTTTTTTCTTTACTTTTATTATTTTTTCGTAAAGTGACGCGATGTGCAGAGACTTTAGTACCATTTTAAGAGCATGAGAAGTGAAAAGTAACATTTAAGAGCATGACAAGGGAAAAATGACTAAAAGTTCTTGCGTAATAAATTAAAATTAAATACTTACATTATTTTTTTCTGTAATAAATCACGTTTAATTTGAACGAAAACGTAATAAACCTTTGTGGGTCATGGTTTTTTGATGAAAATACATTTACGAGGCTACGTCGGCTCTTTTTTCCCACGAATATACCCATTTTTTTTTTAGTACGAGTATCCGATAATACAAGCCTAGAGTTTAGTTTGGCACTAGGTTTATTTGTGTGAGGCGGTCCCCTTAATTTTACTTATTTACTAGCTTCTGCCCGCGACTACGTCCGCGCGGAACTCGTTTATATCATAGCTCCATACAAATGTTCACCCTTAGGGGATGAATTTCGGGAAAAAACTATCCTATGTCCTTTCCCAGGATTCAAACTATCTTTGCACCAAATTTCACCTAAATCGGTTCAGCGGTTTCAGCGTGAAGAGGTAACAGACGGACAGACAGACACACTTTCGCATTTATAATATTCGTATGGATGTGGATTTAAGTACCTACATCTACCTTGTAATTTATTGTGTATTTCGCTATTTAGTAGCAGTCGCTTGCTGGAAAACCCCGATACTCTCTTGAAATAGGTGTAAAAGCCTTTCGTAATTAAGGCGACCCATTCATCAAAAATGTAGACAGTACTTCGTAGTGAGCGTGGTAATGTTTATTGTTGTTGTCGCACTTAATATTAGGCTCGTGTTCTATTAAATGCACTTAATTTTAAGCTTGTGTTGTATTTAATTACGCTCATCATGTTTGCTACTATTTTAATTATATAGATGCGTCTACAACACGGACATTCGTCAGCGAACGCCCTGTAACGAGTGAACGTAAAGTGTGTCCTCTGTATTCTATTAAGTGCCTATACTATGGTTTATTCGACACGGTTTATGATTAAGTAGTAGGGTGACTGCTATAGTTATTGGCCCCTCCATAGTAATTGGCCACTATTACGAAATTAAAAAGAAACAAGGCAATAGAAGCATGAACTCGAATGAATGGGACCAAAAAAAAACCTGTATTTCTCCAGCTTTCGTTTTAGTTCATATGATTTTGTCTAGACGACGTTCTAACGCGGTAGAATCTCAGTTACTAAAAGTGTTGACAAATGTAGGTCGTTCGTTAAGAAAAAGTTAAGGTAAGAGTTTTAGAAGAACTTAATTTTTCATGAAAGTTACGTAGCTAATGCTTGCGTGTTGTACTATTTTGTTGCCGGATTAAGTAAATATTAATTCTTTGTTATTTTAAAGATCACAAAGCAACAATAACCTCAAAATATTTCAACGGCTAATAACTGAATCTGAGTGGCTGTGGGATTTAGTTATTAGCCATGGCCGGCCAATAACTCATTTTCCCTTAAATGTGTTTTCAAAGCAGTTTCAAAACTACAATGGTGTAATAAAATCTGTAGAAAAAATCTACAGTTATAAATATGTATAGTGGATCAGTTATTAGCCGGGGGTGGCCAATAGCTAAAAAGTAAGGCGGCCAATTACTCACTGTAATTAGCCAGAGTGACTTTAGTTATTAGCCATAGACCTTAATATACTTTTATGTTTCTGATTGTTTGACCTCCTTGGATATTTTTTTAAAATAATAATTATGGCAGCGAGATAATATTAGATCTGGGCTATGTCAAATTATTATTTTATTTCATGTAATTTTTCGTTTAAATTGTGTGGCTAATTACTGTGTCTTAGGGGGCTAATTACTGTAAATTGATGGCCAATTACTAATTTTAGAGAGGTTAGACTTTATTTTTTCTTTTTTCAAATATATATGTGATCTGATTTATAATCTGTTTTATTACCTATAACCTCATTAAATTTGTCTTTAATTGAAATCACAGACGTGTACGTATCATTATTAAGTTTTTTTATATCGAGGTTTGAAGATACTTTTCAGCTTAAGTGGCCAATTACTATAGCAGTCACCCTAGCCGTTACTAGTACATTTTAAATATCTAAAGCGTTCCATTTTACATTGTGTTTCGGGGAGATGGTCACGTTTGTGAGTCAGTTTGCTGCAGTTTTATAAAAGAATAGAGCAGAGGTCCCCAAACTCTTTTGTTTCATAGACCACTTTCAAAATTTTTCTGAATCCGGTGGACCCCCTGCAGCTACATTACTACCAGTTTCTAAATTTCGAAAAAAAAAGTGAAGATTAGATCTAAGTATCTATGGATACTTGCGTTGTGGCTGAGTTTCAACGACGAATTAACAGCTTTTGAAAAAAAGTTAGAATTGATTGTTTGATGGGGTTAATTATTTTATTAATAAAGACGATTAAACAAATTTTCAGTTAAATTTTATTTGATTGTGCTGTGAGTGGATGTCAAAAAAGCAAAGATCAAACGAAAAAGTAACTCCATCCAACTTTACTTTTTTGAAATCTACAGTGAATTTTATTTAGAAAACGTACCATTCGGTGTGTTAAAAAGAAAAATAGTATTTATAATATGAAATATAATATGCAAGTTTTTAAAAGTAACAGTCGCTGAGCTTCTTCAAATATTATCTGCCTATCTATACTGATAGGAGAAGTCAAGCCAGCATTTTAGCTCTTCACTATCGAAACCAAATTAATTTTCATGCACCCCCACTTACGATTGTGGACCCCCATTTTTTGTCACGCCCAACGTAGACCCCCGTCGAGTCTCCCGTGGACCCCTGGGGGTCCACCTGGACCACTTTTGGAATCACTGGACTAGAGGATGCCCGCGACTTCGTACGCGTAGAATTAGGTTTCTGCTGCTGCCCCTATTTCTACCCGTTGGGAGTCGATTATTGGAGAATCCCTAGATTCCTTTGATGAATTTGTATGAAAAGTTAAAATAGCCCCTCTGATGCTATAGCCCCGCCTGACCTTATCGGATTTGATTTTCGGTAAGAACGTTTGTTTGCATTTGTTATACGTGTCTGTGAGTTAACCGCTTAGGAATAATGTTTCAGTAAACCACAATGTTTGAACTTGTTTAAATTCCATCCTGTTTAAAGACAACTACAGTTTAAGTACAACGAGCAATCGAGCCTTTATTAATTTCTATCGCGGTTACATCATTTGGCACATTGGCATTTACAACCTTGCGTTTCGCATGCATATCACACTGGTTCCTCCCATATGTCAAAAATCAAAAAAATACCAATCAGGAATCATTAAATTAGTAATTATTTGTACATCTACTAAGTCCGAACCACACAAAAGTATAAATTAGATGCCATTTTCTAATTATCTTCATTCTGTTATCGACCGCGAAAGTGCAACTATTGATTGTCCGCAACATCGTTATCAGTTACGACCGTAATTACCACTTGTTGTTTTTCAAATATTCTGCATAATTAGTGATTTGTGTGATCTTTTGCCGCAATGGATGTTGAAACCGAAGGTATGTATGATCATTAACCGTTTTTATTTATTTTTAAATATTTGTTTTTATGGTAATCATTTAACTGCTACGGCAGAGAGATATGTTGGTAAAGAAAAGATGCTTATTTTGAATACCTATTGAGTTTTAGTACATTGGTCCGTCGAAGTCCGTCATAATTCTACCTTTAAAAGTTAGATAAAAGAGTATTTTAAAAGATTTCATGCACAATAAATCCCACTTTTTCCCCTTTTTTTTGTAATTGAGAAACGACGCCAACGCATTTTATTCGTAGCAAATGCTACGAAATTGATACTCTAGCGTGATGTTAATTAAGACTTGATTATTACTTTATCTGTGTGAATATTTATCAGTTTTTATTATTTTTATTGCAGGAACAAGCCGTCAAGGTGTATTTACTCGCATCTCAGTCTTCAATATCTGGAAAAAATATGATAGTAGAACGTTAACAGAGCGGCTGACCGAGACCGGCAGGTATTCAACGATTTTCTGGAAACTTTGGAAATCGAAGATAAAGAAAATAAAAGTTTTGAACATTTGCAAGCACAGATAGAATACATCTGCAAGAAACTTTACATTCGGTGGAAACAAAGTAACTACACTACAACCCGATTTCTTGCGAAGAATCACAACTGGCTCAACACAACATTGAGTATTAATTTATTAAGTCAAGAAAGTATTGATACAGCGGAGGATGACATTGACATTGACATTGAAACCCCGAGGGCGACCAAGAAAATCATATAAAGAGTGTTCAAAACGCACTCAACAACGACTGCTAGGAAGTTCTTCCAGAATCCTGAAATTTCCTCAGAAATTACAGGAATTGTTTAATTTAGTATTGTTTTAAGTAATTCTTAAAATGTACATTAATTTATTTCATAAAAAAAATGTTTTTTCTACTTTTTCGAATTACGAGAGTTAAACTAGAATTATAAGATTTTTTATACACCATTTTAGTTTTAGTTCGGTTATAATTCTTATGTATTAAGTAAATAATGTGTTATTTTAAAAATAAATGTGTTTTACATTAAATTAAACCGTTTTACTCATAAATCTATCCAATACTCTGCATTTAGTATTTTTGTCGCACCTTAGTATGGGCGAGGAACCATAGTGGCACGTTTCATTTAGCTTATGAGTAAATATGTCTCCCAATACTGAGAAAAAAAAGTAGTGGGAGTTGTTCATACTAATACAATGCGAAATGATCTGTCGGATTATCATCTTACAAACCAGCAGATTTTCTGCCTATTGACTAATCGAGAAAACGAATAAGATACACAATTAAATTATACTTGAACGTTACTCTAGTAAAGCACGAGTAAACATGTGGCAAATAGATAGGACATGGAATTTTTATTTTAGACTCTGTTTATTGCACTGTCACGGTCTCAACTTATCTCTAATCGTCGGGCGAATGTGAATCCGCGCCGTGCCCAAATCATGAAAACCATTTTTATCATTATCATTACAAATACACTGATACATTACAGATAGTGTGACAGTGATAGACAGCACATGACTAGGCTATTAATACTGACTCGTACTGTGGGTAGTTTTAGAGTGATGCCACAGCGTTGCCTGAGCGTTGCGTCGTCGCAGCTGCGTTGTTCTACATATACATTAGAACAACATGCCACAAGATGCGTTAACATGCTTGTGACGATCTGTGTTGAAATCACAGCATTACGACGATGCAACGCACCAACGTTCGTGTGGCATTGCTCCTAGTGTACTGTACAGAGCGCCGCCGGTAGTATGTATAATGCCTAATGGTTTTTTGTAATCGCATGATACCGAGCTTAACCCTCGCGGTTGCTATTTTAGTTGAGTTTTTGTAAGTTATGGAATAATGTGGTAAACGATTTTCTTACGGAGGGCACAAACATCGTGACGAAACGAGTGTTTTGTATTGACCATTTTTAAGAAACTAAATTTCATCAATTTTGTATTTCAATTACTTACTACTTTTTGCCTTTGCTAGTAAGTATTAAATATTTGGTTAAGATTCGATTCAAATTCGATTACTTACTTTTTATTCCACCGTGTCAGTCTGTTAGGGCTTCAGAATAATAATAAAAAAATCCGATTAATTGGAGTCAAAGTGCCAGCTTCATAAAACCCGGTATTATCATAATTTGGAACGTATTTGTTTTGATTTAAGACTCTATTCTAGTCTATTCGAATTGCTCATACTTCGAACTATAGACATATACGCAATAAACAAACAGGCTCCTATTTCCCGCGTCACCAAAACAGACATGTCTGTATTTAACGTCTTAATGTCAAGAGAGAAGAATGACATAAACACTGAATTACGCTGTCACCAGTGTGACGCTATGTGACTCTACGAGCTTTCAAAATGGTTCTTTCGCTATCTCTTTCGCACTCGTATTCGTGCCGTAAGCGACAGCGCTCTCGCTTGCCCATCCACTGTGTCTATCACGCTAGTATATTAATTTATATTATATGGTTCAAACGTTACCTAATCTACGTAAGTGTGTCAATTAATTGCTAGTACTGTATTGATTGATTGTGTGTTCCAGATGTTGATGCGGCGGTGAGCGATGCGGGCGCGGTGGGCGGCGTGGGCGCTGGTGTGCTGCGCGTGCGCGGCCGCGCCCGTGGAGCCGCCGCCGTCGGCGCCGCCCGCCTGCGAGCCGCTGCTGCTGCGGCACCCGCCGCCTAGGCCCACGGTCAGTTACTATATACCTTTTCACTTCTCATGCTCGTAAAGTCCTTCTTTATGCTGGGTATAGGCTGCATAAAATCGCATTTTATGCACTAGTGCATAAATGGTTGTCGTCATCTAGACTAAGACAATTCAGCCCTACAGCCAGACAGACGAGGTGACTGCATTAAATAAACTTGTTATTTGAATAAATTTACTTTAATTTTATTTATTTTATTTATATTTGCATCGTAGTATCTAACAAAAAAGAAATTTAAAACTATTAAAAACAAGCATTAGGTACTTGGCAGTATTGCGTTCGACCTAAGTCAAAAATCGCAAACAGAAAATAAATAAAAAAATTAGACAGAAATACAGTGGCGGGAAAGAATTTTTGGACTATTAATTAGTTATTTTCTTGGCAAAACTTGTTGCGTTATGGAATTTAATTAAAATGTCGTCTAGTGAAGAGAAAATAATGCTCACACCTAACACACTCATGGAAAAAAATGCAAAAGAACTTATTGAACAGACATTGCCGCCTAAATCC